>OMLB01064326.1:7626-21357 GCA_900302555.1 Myripristis jacobus | reverse complement strand
CATCCCTCCATCCATTTTCTAAACCGCTTTATCCTCACAAGGGTCACGGGGGGTTGCTGGAGCCTATCCCAGCGCTCAATGGGCGGAAGGCAAGGAAACACCCTGGACAGGTCGCCAGTCCATCGCAGGGCAGACAGACACACAATGACATTCACGCACACAGTCACACCTAGGGGCAATTTAGCTTCTCCAATTCACCTGCATGTCTTTGGACTGTGGGAGGAAACCGGAGTGCCCGGAGGAAACCCACGCAGACACGGGGAGAACATGCAAACTCCACACACAAAGGACCCCGGGTGGGAATCGAACCCAGGACCTTCTTACTGTGAGGCGCCAGTGCTAACCACTACACCACCGTGCCGCCCCTTATAGGTTTCAACACTGAAAAAAAGAAAAGAATACATGTGAAACGTGTCAAACCCCATGAATGATGCAGGTACCCTTGCATCGTCCCTCCTAATTTCACCAAAACCAGTGGTGTGGCAGTCATGACCAGTTTGAGACGTTGACTTTTAATCATAGCTTCCCCCATCAGCTGGATGTAAAGTTCCCAGTGGGCGTTGGACTTAGCCAGGGTTGGTCCTTGTCTCCAGCTCTGTTTGCGATTTTCACGAACAGGATCTCAAGGTACAGTCGGGGTGCTGAGAGTGTACAGTATAGAGACCTCAGGATTGCATCTCCGCTCTTTGCAGATGATGTGGTTCTGTTGGCCTCACTGAGCTGTGACCTCCAGCATGCATTGGGGCGATTTGCAGCCGAGTGTGAAACAGTCATGCGGAACAAGGCCTTCTTTTTAACCAGCTAAAATGGGGTGACAACATCAGTGTGTCACAATAAAACACAAATATATAACCTAAAATGTGATTAGCATGTAGCAGTTGCATTGGTAGTGTAGTGGTTACTGTACAGTATTGTGATTCCCTGGTTTGATTCCCAGCTCAGTTGAATAGACTCCATGGTAGCGTCAGTGTCTTGGAAAGGCAATCTGTGTGGTATTCACCCTCTTTTTCTTGACATATTGAATGTACCCAGCCGTTGAATGCTGTATATAAACAACTCAAAAATATAATTACCACAATTCCCAGTGAAAAATGGTCTAAATGTATATATGCAATTAATGTCTACAAACAGATGGTGAATGAACTTTCACTTTGAACCTGCCTTAATGTTTTCAGCAGTGACCATAGACATTTTTTAAGCATCTTTTCAACTGAAAAATGCTCACTGTGTTACATTTTCATCATTCAGCCCGTGGCGGATCTGGGAATTTTTACAAGGTTGTGACAAAGGGGTGGCATGGACTTTTGGCAAGATGGCTTAGGGGAGTGGTGGGTGAAGCAGACAACCTTAATGTAAATAACTTTAATGTATTTGGATGGGAGGTGCAATAACCATTAACTATGCAGCTCCTCACAAGAAATCCCCTCAATGAAAGAGATAGACTCCTCAGAGAACCTCTCTACTGAAATTCAAAGCACAATGAGACCAAACAAGGACCAAGAGTTGCTGCTTGGTCCCAGTTATCGAATCACTAAAGAACTCTGTTGACTTGCATAATTTACATTGTGTTACATAATAATCTATACCTGTAATACCCACTTCATGCACTACAAAGCTACTTGACATTGGATCTGTTACAAATCAGTTTCTGTGCAACAACTTAGACAAGAGTGGTAATTGTCATGATTCTGGCAGTAAACTGGAGTCACTGTAAACCTAGACAGCACTGAACAGTTGTTTGAAATAGCGTTCATGAATCACTGTCTCAGTTTCTCCCGCCGGCCTATGTTCATCAAGGTGTTTCCTACCACCACTCCCACCTGTGCATGAGCAGTCAAAGAATAATGAGTGTGTTTGCTTTTCTTCGATTTTCTTCCCTCCCCTCCAACCTGTGCCAAGAAGGCAGAGGTAATAAGTACTGTATTAAACAGCCGTCGTGCCTGATGTGCTCAGTTCACTGTGTTATGTTGGGTTAAAGACAGCTTCAGAGGGAGTTCTTGAGCACCCTGTCTCTACAGATTGTAGTGCCACATCTTTGGGGTGTTTTTGTGTTTTTCAGTATTCTTCATTTTTCTAAAACAACATCATGAATTGGGCCTTCCTCCAAGGCCTCCTGAGCGGGGTGAACAAGTACTCCACGGCGTTTGGTAGAATCTGGCTGTCTGTGGTCTTCATTTTCAGGCTCATGGTCTTTGTGGTGGCCGCCGAGAAGGTCTGGGGCGACGAGCAGAAAGACTTCGACTGCAACACCCGTCAGCCCGGCTGTCACAATGTCTGCTATGACCATTTCTTCCCCATCTCCTACACCCGACTCTGGGCCCTACAGCTGATCTTCGTCACCTGCCCGTCCCTCCTGGTGGTTCTTCACGTGGCCTACAGGGAGGAACGAGAGCGCAAACACAGATTGAAGTACGGCGAAAACTGCACCCCTCTCTATGATAACACGGGGAAGAAGCGAGGGGGTCTTTGGTGGACCTACTTTCTCAGCCTGCTCTTCAAGATAGGGGTGGAGGCTGTGTTTGTCTTCCTGTTGTTCTACATCTATGAGGCCACCTTCTTCCCAGCTTTGGTGAAATGCAGCGAGGACCCATGTCCCAATGTAGTGGACTGTTATATTGCCAGGTAAGCATGAAATTAATGTTGATGGTAATGAACTCAATTTTAGTTCCCTTTTAATAGTTTTATAATCTATTTTCCATTAAAAAAAAAATAAAAAATAAGTGTCCTTGTGCAAGCCACAAGTCCCTAAAATGTCTAGGATCATGGTTATAAACTGTAGCTGACCTCTGACCTTAAACCTCTAAGTGATTTGTGTGTGTGTATTTCCCTATATTGATCCTCTCCATCTTCATTATCTCTAACAATGTCTTCCTCAGGCCCACAGAGAAGAAGATATTCACTGTCTTTATGGTGGTGACCAGTTTTGTGTGCATCCTCCTGACTTTGTGTGAGGTCTTCTACCTGTGCGGGAAGAGATGCTGGGAATGCTGTGGAATAAGACATCGCTCCGTGAGGGATAACTCCTTCATCATGACTAAGACCCCTCTGGCTGGGAGGGAAAACTCATTGTTCAAAGAGCCTGGCCTGGAGAAGATCAAGATGTCCGATCACAGGGGAGATGGAGCCAAAGAGAGTTCAGCCCCAGCATACCATGTGGCAGTCTCCTGAGAGACATTTTGTTAAATGAAGTTTGACTTGAGAAGTTTGGGGAACAAAGAAAGTCTTTGCACTTTGTAGCACTGTACTGTTGGCCCAAGCTATCTGCAAAAAGTTTTAACAATGGAAAGAAAAATGTTGTTTACAAAGCCTGTGTCAACTTTTTTTTAATATGTATATGCCATGCAATTTTACACCAAAACCATGTCCAGTAATTTTATGGTCCCCTAATATTGTTGAGTTGGAAATGTGTGTGATTTTTATACTTGTGACCTAAATTGATACATTGGTACATATTATTTGATTTTACTCAAATTATTTATAAGAGTATGTTGTTATGTGCAAACATGGAATATCACAGTGGTGCAATAAAACTCTCCTTCTCTTATCCTGTGTTCTAAGAGTGTGAATATAAGCTTAGACTGGAATTCAGGGCAAGAAATTAATTTTTCTAAGGACAATGGTGGAGGCAATTTCTCAACAGAGTTGTGTATCAGTAGACATAAAGTAATCACCTTTGAAATGGGATACAAATTATATTTTCTAAAACAAGCAGCCATCATGTGGTATTTCCCAGTCCACATGTCCCTCTGTTATCCCTATGGGAATGATTTCTGAACCCAATTATAGCTTCCATGAATGCATGCATACGATCCAGTTATGCTGATTGAGAAATCTGAAATGTGATTACTATCAGTTATCATGACACTCCCACATGGGGAGCAGTTAAATAGGGGTGACAAGAATATGTAAATCAAACCAGCTGAGTTGCTGACTCATATTTTTGTAATACAGAGATGATAACAACATGTTCAAAAGGAATAAATCAATGGAGTTTTCTGACGTACCGAAATTTCTTGGGAACAATATGATCTTACATAGGTAGTGATGGAATGAGAGTCGCGATATCAACAAAAGTTGATAAAATGACCACTCCTGAATTTCAGACCACGTCCTGCATTGCTTAATCAGCAGATTCATAAATGAGTAGGAATACCAGCGTTGCATAAGTGACTGTGACAATAAGGCAATGTTAGGAAATGAATCAACAACCACAATGAACATGCATACCTTGTTCTATCTGCCTATGTGATACTCCATATCTCCATATCTCAGCTCTGTGCCGGTACCATTGGCTCCGGGGTTCTTGCACAAACAGGTGGTGGCCCTGTTAAAACCTGACTAATCAGAGGGTAGACAAAGGGCACAGTTCCAAATCAAAATTACCTGGGACTGATATCAAGTCACCTGTTATGAAACGTGGTGGTCAGCAACAATGTAAACCTGGCTACGGATTAGATTAAACATAGCTAAACAGGATGTGGGGTCTACTTGGACGTTTCTTCAGCTGTAATGCCTCCTTTAGCTGCGTCTAAAGTTAGCAGCCCAACTCCTCTTTCAGTCAGTCTTGACAAAGTTTCTAGGACCAAATGACACACTACCTTGGCTGTATTCATCAGTTGCTAACATCTCAATTTGGATACATGGTCATGAAATAACACTGACATGAATTTTAGTATTTACTGTTCAAGGAGCTCAGGTGAATCTAAGTTGGGTGTCCGTTCTGAGGTAAATTGATAGCGACATGGAGGTAGAGAGGGATGTCGAGTTCAGTGAATTCAGTAAAGATCAACCGGCATAAAAAGTTAGAAGCAGGCCGTTAATGAGAGTGGTTTAAAGGGAAATTCTGAATGGATGCCAAAATATAGTGGCCACACCTTTGCATTATGGCCAGGAGTTTCCTCGTTTACCCACCCAAATCAGAGACGAACTGTAAGAGGGCGGTTGCTCAAAGTACCGCTTTACTTCATTCTTGTAGGTCTATATGCTGGACAAGGGGACACAATGGACTGAGCACAACACCTGCTTTATTAAGGTACAGATTTCATGATACAGATTTTAACATAACTTTATGTTATGATTTAGTTATTGTATGTAGGGTCAGTCTACATCAGGTTTAAGGCTTAGCCGGATATTTTGTAAAGCAACAGCCATAAAATGTAAGAGCTGTAAGTTGTAAAAAAAAAAATAAAAAAAAATAAAAATCATACATGTGTCGATAGATTATAGAAGGAGGATTATTTGGAGGATGAAGAGGAGAAAAATGCCTGTGTGCTTTAGCGTACAAATTCCTTAGTCTTCATCTGCACTGTGGCTTGCTTTATGTGTCTAGCAAGTCTATGTTTGATCAAATATTAATGATGTCTTCAAAGTGCAAGTAAGTAAACACTCTTTAACTGTTACGAGTGGGAATTGTTGGCTTTCTGGGCTGCCACAGAGGTAGTTTGATCAGAAGTTAGAAAGTAACAGTAAAATATACAGAAAAATTTTAAACTTTTACAACAGAATACCAGGCTTGGTAAATATGTGAAAAGGGTTGATTTTCTATCATTTGCTGTATTCTTTACTTTGTGATCAGCTCCCTTAGATCTATGTTCTTCTCTTGACAATTCCATGGTGAACTCTGTAAGACTCTCTCAAGAATATTCTTTGTCTCCCTGCCTTTCCAGTTTCTTTATAAAAAATATTGCTAAGAGAATTTGAAGAAAGACTTCTTGGGGATCCAAGGTCGAGAGAGGAGAAGACAAGCAACCCCAAGCTGAACTCATGGATTGGAAGTCACTGCAGGCTCTGCTTAGTGGAGTCAATAAGTACTCTACTGCCTTCGGACGCATCTGGCTGTCGGTAGTCTTTGTATTTCGCGTGATGGTCTTCGTGGTGGCTGCTGAGCGTGTGTGGAGCGACGACCAGCTCCATTTTGATTGCAACACCCGCCAACCGGGCTGCACCAACACCTGCTACAACTACTTCTTCCCCATCTCGCATATTCGCCTCTGGGCCCTTCAACTCATCTTTGTCACTTGCCCCTCTTTCATGGTGGTGCTGCACGTGGCCTACCGTGAAGAGCGGGAACGCAAGTACCGGGCCAAGCATGGAGAAAACACCCGGCTCTATGACAACCCGGGCCAGAAGCACGGAGGGCTGTGGTGGACCTACTTGATGAGCCTCTTTGTCAAGACCGCCGTTGAGGTGATTTTCCTGTACTTGCTCCAACTCATCTATGACAGCTTCCGGCTGCCAAGGCAGGTCTCGTGTAAGGTCCAGCCCTGTCCCAATATGGTGAACTGCTACATATCCAGGCCCACGGAGAAGACAGTGTTCACCTACTTCATGGTTGGGACATCGGTAATCTGTGTGATACTCAACCTCTGTGAGATTTTCTACCTGATTGCAGCCCGGGTGGTTAACCTCAGACATCGAGGCACCGTCCACACTACAGCTTGTAAGATCCAGGCTGAGTCGGACTTCGATGGCTGCAGGCCCGCTCTAAAATCATAGGTGTGAGTGGAGGGAGTCACAGACTTCTGTCGATGCGTATCACTGATTGATGAGATGACAACAACTTTTTCCACTGAGTGTATATCTGTTTAAATGAGCTACAAAGACATTTTCTGTGTATTAGGTTACATTTCAACACTTCTACCCCATTATTCCTTTCCTTTGTAACATTAACAGTGTTGATACAGAATCAGTGTAATAAATATTTTAGTAACCTACAGGAAAATAGACAGTTGAATGAATTTGTATTATTTATATAATTACCGTTGGCCCCAAAATTATGTTTTCTCATTGATTTGTGACCATCCTGACTTTTTCTTACTTCTCCCAGTGTTGCATTGGCTAAAACTAAGATTATTTTTGCTTGTTTTGTGTTTACTGATAACTTTTATTGGAGCACTGAAAATAAAATTTCCTCAACTTTGGTTTAAAATGATATTGTCTTTGCAGCACTTTCTGTGACAAGAGCCACTGCTCTCAGGTTTTATTAGGCCTTTTTCTCCACCTGGTGGCACCAAAGGCCCATTACACTGATAAGACCTCACTTGCAGTAAGGTACAGGTGAGTTGTGCATTAATTGCGTTGCTTAAAAATCCAGCTACAAATAATAATAGGAAGAAGAGGAATGAGAAAAATTTGGAGGAATTTCATTGTATAATTCCTTCAACGTTTCTAAAAGGACTCAAAATGTGTGTGTTACTCAACAATGAGTTTATAGTAAACTTACTCGATGATAATTTTCTCTCCATCTTTATATTCCTCAATTTCTCCTCTGTTACAGGTGATATCATAAGACCCTAATCATTTACTACAAAAAAAAAAACATCGTCCATGGTACCACTGCAATACTCCTACAATGTTATATGTATTTGATTCATCATATTATAGTTTGGTTCATTAAATTATGGTTGTGGTATAATTAGTACTGTTCTAAAATGTTCTTCGGGGGTTTTATCCGCCTGGTGGAGAATATATGAGGTAGTGACACAGATTTCCACGTCGATTTGAACGCTCTCTACAACACGGGGAAGTCACCTGTTCAACTGAATACCAGTAATAGATGGAGGAGGGAGGTGCCAACCAGGCGCACCTGTGCTCTGCGTCAAGCACGCAGACATACACCTCAAAGCACCGGAAACACGACGACGTTGGCTTCAAAATAAATAAATAACTTTGTTGCATGCAGACTAATAAAGTTAGGTGTGCCGATAAATCTAACAATAAAGAACTTTTATGACGGATTACTCTTTGAATATGTTCATATTCTATAGGCTTATTATTTTTAAGTGAAACTTTAACATCCAATTTAGTCTATGAAATGTATAAAAGCTAGTGCTATTTGTTAGTAAGGAATTTATTTTGAAAACTGTGAGCATGGTCCCTGTCTTATACGCGGCTTGACGCGGCGTTGTGGGCTCAGACCTGCAGCGACAGGAGACGCGCTCACTCAAAAACACACCGTCAGTTTTAACGAATGGTGACTTAACGGAGATGGGCAAGTCAGGTAAACAACAGGCCTGTTTGTTTCAGTCTCTGTGTGTTTACAGTGCAGGCAGGGGTTGTTCAGAACTTTCTACAGAGTTCGTGTGTTTGGGTGGGGCAGAACCTTAACACCCACAGGGCTGCAGATGGATTGTATTTTGTATTTTACATGAGTGGATTGTAAACTTTGACGCACTTAACATCAGCTGTGCAGCACAAAAAAAAGGTTAATTATGGATATTGAGTATGCTGGTGCACATGTTTTGTACAGTCAGGTTCAAATCAGAAATTGACTTGAGCCATGGAGCCTCTCAGAGAGGACCAATCACTGGTCTTACATGTGGACACTATTTATTTTCACAGGCTTAAATGTCTGTGCAGTGTAAATGTGGAGGGTAAGTTGTCACCTTGGCAGGTGGAATGTCTCCATTTAGCTGGAATGTATGAGCAGGAATTCACACAATGTTCAAGTGGTGACACGTCTTGTCATTGTGTGAAAGTTGGAGCAGTGGCAAGGAAAAGATGGTGTCATCCCATGACACACACAAGTAGTTTTTATTTTTTTCCTTTTCAATAACAGTTACTCTTGAGCACTTTCAAAGTCTGTGCTCCTGTTTGCTTTTATTCTATTACTTTATTCATTCTTAAGCAACTTGCTCCCATATAGAAGAGTAGAAAGTACTTAAGATAATCATTTTAGTAAGACCTTACCCTCCCTTCAACTTATTATCTCCTGTACTCTACTCTTAAATTGGCTTTTTTGTTTCATTTGATTTTGGTTATAGTTCCACTGTTGATTTTATTTCAGTTTACAAAAAAGGTTGTTTCATAGCTATTTTTATTCTCAGTCTGATTGACTGTGTTTGTTTGGGCCAGTCCCAGTGGTCTGTACGGTGGCTATGTGCTCAGCAGGTAATCATTAATGCCCGTGACAGCTCGGCTGTGGTTTTGACCTGCCTCCTGTGTCCCTGATCAATACAAGAGCCGAGGAACTCTGGACCTGGACAGCACACATGATGTAACATCAACCTGATACTCCCTGCACCGCTCTCCGTTTTGTTTCCTGCCTCTTTGTATTTCACTGCCTTGAGCTTTAACCTGATTCTTCTCCTCTGTCCTTGCTCGCCTCCTCTCTCAGGTGTGTGTTGTGCCAGCCTGGAGGAACCCAAGGCCCTGATGAAGATGGGGCTGAGCGTGGTTCTCATTGGTCACATTAACTTCCTGTTGGCAGCGTTGGTGCACGGCGTGGTGCTCAGACACATCAACCTCCACAAGCAGGCCAGGGCCATGGAGTACGCCATCTCCAATGTGGTGGCCCTCACCTCCGGCCTGGTGGTGAGCACAAACACACAGTTCCAAACACAAAAGAATCAGGGAAACTGATAAAACTCTCAGGGAAATAATTGCAAACGGGATACAATAGAATGTATTTTTCGACTTGTTTCATTTATTGCACATTTCTGTAGCACACAATTTTCTTCATATCATTACACTGTGTATTTTTAGGTTTAGCTTTTCACATCCTGGCCAGGCACTGTGGATGGAAATGATTCAATCTCACCTAATTCTGGCACATTTACACTTCAAACAGTGATCCATGTGCACTGTCCCTGACAAAGAAACAATTTAAATAATAATAAGTAAACTAAAAATAAATTTAAAAAATCAGACCGTTCACACCTTTTAGAAAAATAACAAACAAACGAGGATGGAGGGCCATGGAGGCACTGAAGGTCATGAAAAATAATGCCATTTTACGTCATGGCCACGCAAATTTGACTGCATCAGTTCCATCAACAAATTTATTAAAATTAATTACGATATATTGTTTGTGCACTTTGAAAGGCAGGTTTGATGTAGTTGCCAGAACGTGTTTTTTTTGTGTTTGTGTGTGTGTGTCTGTACCCTTTTATGGTGCTATACCCTTAAGAAAGGATCTCTAAAGCACCATGCCCAAATAGCTGTAGGCAACAACTGACCTTTGTTGCAAACTATTTAAGAATATATGACATCCTCCAAAGATGCTGTGTTAAAATAACTTTTTCGACACTACACGCTAACACTTACTGAATTGTTATTTGAGCAAATCTGATTATTATTTAAGCAAAGCTGATCTGATTTCTTTGGATGTTTTTAAAAGCATTTCATTCACACCGTATGCAATGTTTATTTTCAAAATTAAGGAAATACTTCTCTGAAAAAGCGCCTGAATTCTAAGTCTTAAAGCCAAATATGAATTGTCGGTTGTGAAGTTAAACGAGACCATACCATGATGATTTTTCTTTTTTCTTCAGACCTGACAAAAACAACTCGCAAAACATACCAAAGCACTTACATACATATTCCAAATGCTTGTAGTCAAAGCACTTTGTAGGTGGTGAGAGTAATGGTCTCCTCGCGCTCTCTGTGGAGCCGCCTCGAGTGTGCATGAAGAGAGAAACCTTTCGCGCATTGTGTTGCACCTTTACTGTCCTTTTCACTGCTTCATTGTGTTTTGATCAGCTGTGTTTTACCAGGGATTGACTGAATGAGCTCTGAACGTGCTCTTTCTGTGGTGGATACGGACGGAGCAGCGTGGATATGGTGTGGATCTCATTTGTGTGCTCTTTGCAGGGTGTCGTGGTTGGCATTCTGGCTATCATCCTGTCCAAAAACAAGAAGAGCAGAGCCCTGGTTGGTATCGCTTTTGGTTTCTCATTAAGAGTGTTTTGCACTGAATGTTCTTGGGGACAGAAAGAGCCGTCAGAAATCTGCATGTGGTGTGTTCCCCTGACATTAAGCACTGATTTCTCTTTGCCTCTTTCTCCATTGTTCCCTACCCGCTTTGTCAGATGATAAGCTTTGGCATTTTTGTGCTACTAATGTTCCTAAATTTGATCTCTCTCTGATATCCTCCGTAATGGTGTTGCCTCCCTGCACAAACTTGCTTTCATGTGTTTTTCTTCTTTCTCACACTTTATTCTCAGTCTGTGCCTCTGCTTCCAGTCAGGAGGAGTTACAAAAGAAACGGCTTTTGTACTCCTGGGTGTAGCTTCAGGTGCTCTAACACCTTCCCCATCGCGTCTCGAGCTGTGGTTTCTGTCTTTCCTTCTCCTCGTCTTTTTGTTTTCCTCCCTCTGGTCATGTAGCACTCCTCCGCCTCCCTGTTTATTCAGTCAGCTGTCAGGCTGCTCAGACGAGACCGACGAGGCAATGAGCTGAGCACAGTGAGTAAGCCCTGGGAAACACTTGCTGTGTTCCGGCCACTCCCCGTCTTTCTTTTTCCAGCGTAACCGTGATCTTGGAAAGGCAGAGCCGACAAACGGCAAGTCAAACGCTCATCCTTGTTATTAGCTAAAGTTGCCGTCCATACCGTGCGGGGCATGAATCACACGTTATCATAGTGCAGCGAGCACCACTCCCTCCTTCATGCTGACATGTTCTCACACTGTAAGGACCAAATACCCTGATCGCAGAGCTGCTAATCTCCTTGACAAAGGATCACCACTTTCTCAACTCTTTGTTTCTTCTCCCACCAAGCCTGTTTGCATGCCCAGACACTTTATTTGACAGTGTGTCTGACTGCCTGCAGACCTGTCACTGCACATATGATATGCATTCTGAATGCCTGCAAGTTTTCCTCACGTTTTCACTCGTCTTATTTGTTATACATGCAGTTTTATACATATATGTTTTATTTTTGGCAGTTTCATTTATTTTGTCTTTGCCGTGTGTTACACCACTGAAACTGCTGCATACCCTCTGTACATGCAGTTATTCCTGTTTTTTTTTTTCTTATGTGAGTGCTCATTCTTTATTTTCACGCTCTTGTGTTGTGCTGATTTGTTCTATTTTGTGTTGATATTTATTTTTCTTTGCTGTATCCTATTGCTGCCACAACAACCCAGCTGCCTCTCTGAGATCATCAAACTTAAATTTTCACAGTCATCAGCTTTTGGCTCTCTGATGTAATTAATTGTATGTCCCTCTGCTCTTTCCCCAGACGTGGTCACTTTTCACGGTCAGTCTGGTTGCCGGGCTTACAGCCGCAGCGTCCGCCATCGGGCTGATGGTCTCTGTGGTGAGGGCCATCGTTCACGGTGGGCGGAGCCTCCTGACTCATTGTCGCTTCCCAGACGCCATCGGTTACTCCAGCGTCACCAATGAGTGTCCTTTTGACCCCACACGCATCTATGTAAGTGTATATGTGTGTGTGAGAGAGTCAAGCCAAGGTGCGATCTGACCTTTTGTCTTGCAACTTTCAACCGCAGATGCTTGCCCAGTCCACTGTTACTGCTGCATAAACAGAGCAAACAGACACGTTACACTGTCATCTTACCTGCATCATTTTCCTCCATCTGCTGTATATTGTGTAGGGATTTACTGTGGGATCTGGCTGATATATTATTTGTTTTTTTGTTATATTAAAAATCAGATATCAGCCAGTGGAGCGTCAACCGTCTCCAATATTAAAGATCCTCCGCAGTTTGTTGAAGCTCGGGACACACTAGGCGACTCTCTCCAAGTCGTATGTGGAGTTTGTCACACTTACCAACAACAGTTTGCTGCGTCGTGCTGTGCTTTCTGTCCTAGAGGGCATCACATCCCACAGCTATGAGTTTAGGAGGTGGCAATGCATGTGATGCTGCTGTTTCTTCTGCTTCTTCTTAACATAGTCTTACGAAGGTTGGCAACTAGTTGGCATAACCTCCACCCACAGCTCAACAATGTTACGCAACAAGCGTGTGTTGCATGAGATTGGTCCACTGGCAGACCAAAGGCCTCAAAAACCTTAAAGAACACGCACCTCCTCCTTACCCCAACCATAAACATCTCTAACCTGTACCTAAATTTGACCATCTGACACGTAATGCTTAAATGTGAGGTAGGCATTCGATGCGGTGGGCATTGCTTGCTGGCTTTGTTTCTGCTGCCAGAGCTTCTTGTGCTACACTGCAAGTGTTGTTGACTTCACTCTCCTCTCACAGTCAATCAGAAGCAGGCAAAATGAAAGACATGCTCCGTTCTTGTGGCAAATTTTGTCTCATTGGAGTTGTTTCTACTGTCAGGAACACAGAAGAAGAGCTGCCTGTACTTTTTTCCACCTGCAATCTCACTGGCTTTTGACTGTTTTGTCACAAGAGCCTGTGAGTTTTTCCTGTGAGTTCCTTGAGACTGAGGAAACTCCTAAAACAATGCAAAGCAAAGCAAAGCAAATGAAGCTGGGGACTTTTAGCCTTTGCCTTAATTTGCATAGTCTTAAGACTTTCCTTATATCGCCCTTAGGAACTCAGAGGGAGAACCTTCCTTTAGTTTGACACCCTGGCGACACAGTGTTATTGCTCCTGGGACTCACTAGAACTCCAATGACAAAATCAAACATGTTTGATTTTATCCTGAGGGTTAAAGGCCTTAAATTTTAATGTGTTGTATTGTGACATTTTGATTGAAACGCAAACATGCAAAAATATGTGAGATTATTTTTAGCCAGAATTTCAATCGATTTTTCCATTATGGGAGAAACACTGAATAAAACTTGTGTATGAAAATAGTCAAATTCATATGTTGGTATGAGCATCTACCTTCAATAACCCAAACTGGTCAAATCCTGGTATTGTCCCTTTTGTCTGTGTTTGAGCGTGTGTGTGTGTGTGTGTGTGTGTGTGTGTGTGTGTGTGTGATAGATAGATAGATAGATAGATAGATAGATAGATTTACTTTATTGATCCCAAACAGGGAAATTCCCACGTGTGTGTGTGTGTGTGTGTGTGTGTG
>OMLB01064324.1:26433-43435 GCA_900302555.1 Myripristis jacobus | reverse complement strand
TCCGCCGAGAAGGACGTGACAAATCTTCCCACCACCGAGCCATAACCGAGGCAGACTGCCAGAAGATGAAGCACTTTCAGGCACCAAGTTCAGACACACCTTGGGGGCTTGTCTGTAAAGTCTGGTTTGACGTGCAGCTTCATGGGACGCAGGGCGAACGAGGGCAACCGCAAATTAAAGCCCGACTCCTTCAGCATTCGCCACGACGAAAGTGGCCTAAAATATGTCACCCTGTCTGTCAACGAATGGACAAAAAATCACAAAGATGCTGCCGAAAAAAAACATAGAAAGCCTGCGGGGATTCATATACGAGCAGCCAGGTAACTCACTGTGTGCGGAGCGTCTTCTTCTTCGCACTTGGCGGCCGCGGTTGAAAAGATAACAAACAGGAATTACGTCACCAACTAAACTTTTATTTTGTAGTAACGAGTAACGAAGATGGTTAAGAGAAATGTATCGGAGTAAAAGTAAAAGTTGTCAGAAATATAAATAACGAAGTAAAGAACAGATATGGGAAAATTCTACTTAAGTACAGTAACGAAGTATTTGCACTTGCACTGCACCATATCAGTCAAACCTTTGTCCGTCTCTCATTTCATACAAACAATTTACAATGTCCAGAGCAATGCCACTAAAAACAACAACAACAACAACAACAACAACAACAACAACAACAACAAATCAGCTCCATTTCACTTTGATTTGGATGATGTTCGTGTCTCTGCTGCAGGACGGTTTCAACGCAGGAGGTTTCCGGTGGCCTCTGCATCCTCCCTTCCAGTGTCCCGACATGAGCCCGTCGCCCTCCGTCCCGACTTCAGGTGAGTCTCATCCGTTTGTTTTGTTTGTTTATTACGAGGATCTTCATCAGCTCAGCTCCTTCATTATAACAAACATAGACAGAGCTGAAGCTGTTTGCTCTGTGAAGGTCATTACTTACAAACACATCAGCTTGAGTTTGAGTTTATTGCCATGCTTACCTTTGACAACTGAATCAAAGTGCAATTACATGAATAAAAATATAGAAAAATCATTTTTAATGTCTCTCAACTGTCTAACGGTTTATTTAATCATCTATCTGTGCAATAATTTACTCCTGTGGGACATGACAGCTATTTAACAGCGCAATATCCCTGTACATATGTAGTGCATGTAGGTTTACGTCTTTACATAAGCTAGATTTCATATTTCTGTATTTATTTTTGTAATATTTTGTAGGATTAATGCACATATTTTGATATTTCATACTTCTTTCTACTTTCTTGTAATTTAATTCTTCTCTTGAGAATCTGAGCGACTGCAGCTGACCCCAGTTTCCCCTCAGGGATCAATAAAGTATTTCTGATTCTGATACAAATACAACTGCACACTTACACACAACCATGCATGCATTTTTAAAATACCATAAAACAGCGGACAACAGCAACACACACAACACAGAAAACAACAGCCTCCTGTGTGTGTGTGTGAAATGCTGAATGCGAAAATGAGGTGACATTTTGTTAAATTTTTGGAGTTAAACTGTTCAACTGTGGGCTCGCACAGGCGCTGTAAGTAATTTTGTAAATGAATGAAAACATCACAACTCTCATTTACACTTTACATTTCATCCTACTGTGTTTGTGCTTCCAGATGTGCAACTACAAGATGTTTTTAGTTGATTCTACAGATTCACACGATTAAATTTATTTGTCCCAGTTATTTGTTCCTGTATAATGCATCAACGTGAGATACTTTCATTAAAAAAAATCTCTGATGTGGCGTCGAGGTCACCGGGCCATATCTGTGGGGTTTAATGTCTGTGTTTAAAATGTTTGAGCTGGTGAAAACTCAAAGCTCGATGTGGATTAAAGGGACGTCTGGTGCTTTAAAAGTTAAATCTGTCAAAATGTTCATGTTGTAATGTCCTGTGGTCTTTAAAGTCCCCATGAAATAATCTCACGTGACCTTGAGAGCATCTTAAACAGGGACATCATCCTGCACCGGTGGATGTAAACTAAAATTTCAACCAATAAAATCTTCACAAATCTTCAAACATCCTCTCTCATCCACCTGTCCCTTCAAAATAAAAGCAACTGAGATCCTGCAGGTTTGCATGAATGATCCTTCGCTTCAACAGGAAATGCATCAAATCAAGACATTAAGAGTCCCTTTCATGATGTCTTTAAAGGGTCAAGAACAGTGACGGTTCTTCAAACACAAGAAATTAGGAAAAGAGGAAAGTTAAAAGTGATTTGGAGTCAACGAAGCGATCGAGTTCCCTTCAGTTTGTGATTTTTCCTCTCTGTTGCAGTTGAATATGTGAAAGCTGCAGATGTGAAGGTGATAGCGGCACTGGGAGACTCGCTGACTGTGAGTGAAGCCAAACTGATGCTTTAACTTGTGAAGGAATTTACCATTAAAATCATGTATTGCGTTAGCCTTTGCCTGACCTCAGAGTTAAGCTGATTATATTTGCCATGGATCAGAGCCTCTACCAGCTTATCTCATTTAGAAGTGATCAGTTACTTGTCTGGATTTTATGACTAGGTCTGTTCATTAGCCAGGTTTGTTTCTGGAAGGTTTTTATTGCTTTATTACCTGACTGACTATGTAAGACATGCAAAGTATATGTAAAATCTGAAGACCTTAAAAGCTTCCTGTCACCTCTGTCATGTTGACGATCTACCTCCAAGCTTTGGTGTGCATGATTCTCCTGCTGTCACAGCATTAAAGGCCTGAAGACCATCGGACTGTTCATTTTTGTTGTAGAATTCCACGACAAAATCTCTCATTCATACTCATTCCCACTGATGTTGGTTTGATCCTGTTGAGGAAAGATGTCTCCTGTTTGTGTTTGTTTCTTTGGCAGACAGCGATTGGCGCCAACGGATCAACAATTTTGTCGATACCTTTTGAATATCGCCACGTGTCTTGGAGGTAATCGCTCAGTTTCTTCTTTCCTTTTGGCTCAAATAATAATATCGTTTATCTGATCACATTCAGTTTTTTATTTCCTCCTGTAAAAACACGTCTTTAAACGCTCCACAGCTCCACCCCGACTGTCTCATGACCTTTTTTTTTATTTGTTTAAAAGTCCACACATGATCTGTAATATCTGAGTTCATTAACCTTTCCCTTATCTGGCCCGTCACATTGCAGACGCTGTTCATGTCTTCACTGATCGATTGACTGATTGATAACCTTTAGTTCCTCTTGAAAGTCACTGACGTTGCCTTCAGCTGCAATAAAAGCGCAATAAATAACAACAACATAGCAAAACATACGCATAGAAATTATTGATAAATAAATCAGAACAGGTGATTTGAGTCAGTTAAAATGATTACAACTTCCTCATCTCGCCAAATTTGAATTTATTTACAGTCTATAACCCTCTAAATGATGACTGTCCATTTACATGTGTGTATAAATGTTTATGTTTATATTTATTAATGTGACTCATGACAAACTCTCTTGCAGTATCGGAGGTTATGGGACGTACAGAGACGTCATCACTCTGGCCAGTGAGTTCATACACGTTAAACAGACTTGAGTTTTACCAATAAAAACGTTTCTCATTGGCTGTAATAGCTGTTTGTATTTAATTTACATTTTTCTTTTTTTTTTGGCCGTTTGAAATCGTTTTCCATGTTTTCTTTGGCTCCGCCCACTGAGGTTGGACTCAGCCAATGAGATTAATGGTCTCGGAGAAGAATCTTTAAAACTGAAGCTCCTGTTTAATCCTCATTCCAACATATTTGACAATATGTTGGATATGTGAGAAACTACCATCATAGCGAATCATAACTCTGAAAACATTATTTGTTATGTAATTAATGTCATCTGGGAAAAATTTTTTTTTAGGAAAGTTACAGCTCAGTGTATTTCTGACTACCTCAATATACTGATGTTGTTAAAAAAGTACTAATTAAAGCAAAAATATGAATTAATTAGAGACAAACGGATTGACAAAGTCATGAAATGTTAGACTAAAGCATGAGATTTGACAGAAAGCAGGTACCCCAGTCAGTATAGATTATGAATTACCCTGTATTCTCCTAATCTGATAATATAATAAAGTAAAATTCAGCTTCGTGGGATCAGTATTAAGCTGTTGGGGAAGTGACAGCTGTACTTTATGAAGATATATTAGTATTATTATTACTGAATATTGAGAATCTGCAGTTATTTGTTGTATTGTTTGGCGCTGACGCCGTCCTGTGTTGTCTGATCTCGTTTCCAGACATTTTCAAACTCTTCAATCCCGGCCTGCTGGGTCCGGCGCCGATGATGACACTCAGCGGCTACCCGACAACCGTCAACGAGACCGGCTTCAACTTCGCCGTGACGGGCCACAACACACTGTAAGACCCGGCAGCTGCCTCGGCCTTGCCACAGATGGCCCAGACACGCCAGCTGTTAAAGTGCAAACGTCCAAGTTAAACGTTAAATCTGCAGTTTTCAGCCTCTGTGTTTGGGTCAAGCCCGGCTCGTAGGGTTTGGACATCTTTTCCTTGGATTATCTGTTGGTGGGATTTGAGTTTTCTCTTTTCTTTGTCTGTTAAAGCAATAGTTTGACTTCTTGCCCATATAATGATGCTTGCAGCTCCACATGAGTGTGATACATCCGCCGTGTTTGGTCCATTAACTCCTTCAGTGGGAGTGTGCTGCTGCAAAATAAATGACTCAAAATAACAGGATTTTGAGCATCGACGCAAAGCTGAAACCTTGTTTTGAAGGATGCACAACAACACACGCTTACAGCAGTTTCACTTTGAATGCTCTTTTCAGTCTCTGTGGTTTCTGAAAAGGAGGAACTATTTTCCGCTGTAGCACTGCTGCCGCTATGTCTGCACGCGGTGACACGGTGGCAGCAGTGCTACAGCAGGAAATAGTTCCTCCTTTTCCGAGGCCAGCGGGCAGAAGAGAGCGTTCAAAGTGAAACCAAAACCAAAACTTGTCGTTGTGCATCCCTCAAAATAATTTTCCAGCTTTGTGTCACAGCTCAAAATGATTTTCTGGTCTGTATCTACAACCAGCCCATTCTTCCTCTTACACTACTGCTACTACTACTACTACTACTACCACTGATAATAATAATCATTTTTATTCATGTAGCGCTTTTCAAGCTTAAGCACAAAGTGTTTTCGGGTTAAAGGATTTACAGATTAAAATAAAAAATCAGAAACCCATATAAGACATACATATATGTATCAACAGCACAAATGGACACAAGAAGAAGAAGTTCACAAATGCAAATAAGTAAAATGCGGTTAATAAAAATAAGCTCAGGCGAATGAAATTTAAGTAAAGAAACCTCTTACAAAACAAATCAAATGCAAATATGATAGACTATTCTATATCAGGCAAACATATAATGATCTCATGTTATATACAACAAACAGAATGCCATTGAAAGAACAAACTCTTGGCTTTAATACAGGTAAAAGTGCAAAATACATGCAGGTGCATATGAACCAATGAAAAATGGTGATACTAAAATGGGTACAATTAAATTTATAGTCGCAATAAAACCAATAATATCAATTTAAAATACCACCAAGTAGCAATATAAAAAGCAAATATAAAAGTGGGTCAATAATGGAGGAGGGAAACCTTGTTAAGTGCCTTGTAAAAGTGAGTTTTAAAGCAAAACATAAATGTAAAATGCGCCTCTTCCTGTGTGATTTTTCCCAGGAAAGAGCAACCAGACACGGCATTAAATCAGCGCTGTGCCGTATCAGTCCATGATTAACCTGGATTAACCTTTTAAATTAAACCATTTACAGGATTAACCTCAATTTAAATCTCAGAAGACACATTTTGGGGCTGAGCTGTTGGTTTCGATGGTGCCGATACATCTTCACCTCAATTAAAAAAGACACAATCGGCGCTAGTTTTCATCATTGTGTTGTTGAAAATATTAATTACAGGTACAGCTCTAACAAGACACCTTAAGAAATGCTTTGCCCGAGGCTCAAAGATCAGAATAATTACGGCTGCAAATGATTTCTTAATGATATGATAACATTTTATTGATGGCTTTTATTGATGTGTTTATGTTGTATGTGTGTGTGTGTGTGTGTGTGTGTGTTCTCTTGCAGGAATGTCTCTGATCAGATAAGACACATGATAGACACATTCAAAACCTACCCGGTATGTGACAGGCTTCCTTATTCTGTGTCACGCTTTTCATCATGTACGATCAATAAACTTGACTGATTGTGTTTTTTTCTTCAGGGTCTGAACTTCCAAGAGGACTGGAAGGTGGTGACGATGCTGATCGGCATGAACGACATCTGTGATTACTGTAAAAACAACGTAAGCATGTGTGTCTTCGATGTTTTCTCCAAAATAAAGTCTAGAATAATGTATTTTTGACCAAATCCCAGTGAGGTATGTGATTCCAAAATAAGATAATGATCATATTTTATGCCAATAGTTTTACATTTTTCCATTTTTATAACAAAAAATGACAAGTACTGACTGTTTGCCTTCCGAGTTTTATTTTAATCAGGGTGGAAAAGCCTCTGAAAAAGCATTTAGACCATGATGTGATGCTGAAACTCAAACCCATTCAGTGGTAAAAACTGGGATTCCCTAAATAGAGTTCATTTACAGAAATCATTACTGAACAGTTAAATAAATACAGGCTTTAAACAGAGGATTCCCACAGGCCTTGGAAAGAAGATAAGGCCTTTAAAGTTCAGAAAATGCCTTCAAAGAAACCCTCAAACAGCCTTCAAAGTACTTTGGTGGTTAAATTTTAAATATAGAACTCAAACTCATCCATATCCCTCAGGTGTGGAGCAGCACTTTGAAAATGAAGGATTTCACCAGGATCTCTGGACTTGAGAAGCTCCTGAGTGGAAAAAATGAGGCTCTGTGATGTTTAATTCTGATAAATTTAATGTCTTACCTCCAAACTTGCAAATTTAACTCCTTGAGTTTCACCAAATAGGACCTTAAAGGAATATTCCAATGTTTTGGGTGAGTGAATACGCCCTTTGTCAAACTGAGACAAGATGCTTGATGCCATCTTCACCTCTGTACGTCCTGTGATTTGGTTCATATGGGTGGCATTGCATGTTAGCTTAGCATAAACTCTTGAAGTCTATGGGAATCGTTAGCCTAGCACCCTCAAAGTAGAAAAAAATAAACCGTAAAGCAACCATGAGCAGCATCTCCTCCAAGACATGTACACTCTGTAATGATAAATTGTGTAAATAAGACACAATTTTTCCACTTTGATGGACCTAAGCTAACGACTCCCATAGACTTCAAGTGTTTATGCTAAGCTAACACAAAATGCTATGTATACGAATTGAACCACTGGACGTACAGAGGTGAAAATGGTATCCAACATCTTTTCTCGGTCTGGCGAAGTCAGAAAAAAAGGGTATTTTGCTCAAAACATTGGACAATTCCTTTAATTGAAAAGTCCTGTTTGTAGCATTTTGGAATGACACCCTTCACTTTAATTGCTGTGATCTCCCATTTCTCCTAATAACTAATAATCTCCCTCCTCCTAAATTGTCCGCAGACTCTCTTCTCCCCCGACAGCTTCATCCACTACATGACAGTGGCGCTCGACATGATGATGAATGAGGTGAGATCTGGATTCCCAGCATAATTCAAGTCAGCGTGAGGAAAATTTTCCAAAACTGGGAAAAATAAGCAGGCAATTCTATACTTTTTTAGAATTATGTACTCAGAACACCTCATTTAAGCCAACACTTACATAGATAAATAGATAAAATTACACAGGAACTTACTCAGCACATGCAGGATGGTGGGGGAGATATGCATGTTTTGAAAATGACGCATTATAACCCATCATAACATCATCGCTGGTGGTCTCGCACCCAAATATTGCGAGTAAAATACATGTATTATTGCATGTTAGACAGTGAAGGAGTCTTTTTGTAACTTCTGATATTTATTCCTGCATTTATTCTTCCAGGTCGAATCCAGTCTGGTTCCTTTATTTGCACCTGTAGATAGATTTGGTTTGCAGTAAGAATATAAGGCGCACATCTCAATGCATATTTTGCAAACAACACAGACAAGAGATAAACATGATATAAAAAGTATGCAAGGCTCCGATAGTAATCGGTGCTCAAATGGAGAAAAAAAAACAGATTTCCACTATTTGGAAAAAGAAGAGTGATTCCTGCTCTCGTGAATGGACTGATGGCAGAAAACTAAAACCCCTCTGGGCAGATTTTTCATGTAAAAACAAACCCATCTGATCTGTCTGGATGTTAAAGTGAGGCTGCGACAGAGAGGAACAACATCCCGGCCCTTCTTCTTCACATGGTGTCAGTTTGCTCTGTTTGAGCAGATAAAAGTCTGTTATCAGGTGCGATCACTTCTCAGCCCACAGGAAGTGACAAATGGAAACCGAGGAGTGAAATCCAAACTGCAGTGAAGCAGCTCCGTCCACGGCAGACTGCTCACATCTCGTTCCTCTCTTGTCTCTTTGGTGTAAAACATCACAGAGCGGCCGGTTTGGGAAACATGAGCGTGCTTACTGACATGATCAATGGAAAATGAAGTTATTTTTTTCAGCAAAGTAGTCTTTTTCTGACTTCCCCACACTGAGACAAGATGTTTGATACCATTTTCTCCTCTGTACGTCCAGTGGATTGGTTCCTATGGGTAGCATTTTGTGTTAGCTTAGCATAAAGACTTAAAATCGATGGGAGTCGTTAGCCTGGCTCCGTCAAGGTTAAAAAATAAACCGTACAGCGACTCTGAAGCTGATGTATGTACACAGTGGATCATGTGGATTTGAAAAATACGTCTTGAGATCTGAAAACATCAAACAAGAGTTGTTTTATGAGTTATTTTGTGCCGAATTTTCCTATACCGCTAAGCGATAGACGGAATGATAAATGTGTTCAGCGGTTCAGCTCCATCATCCAACTTCACCTGAAATGACTCTCTTTTTTTTTTTTTATTCCAAGATATGTATTTCAAATCCACATGATCCACTGTGTAAATAAATCAGCTTCAGAGCTTTTTGAAGGTTTATTTTTTCACTTTGATGGAGCTAGGCTAACGACTCCCATAGACTTCAAGTGTTTATGCTAAGCTAAAATGCTAGCTATATGAATCGAACCACTGGACGTACAGAAGTGAAAATGGAGTCGAACATCTTGGCCCAGTCTGAGGAAGTTGGAAAAAGTGATTTCACCCAAAGAGTTGGAGTATTCCTTTAAATCTTGCCTGTTGTTGCCATTTGAGGTTACCAACACAGAAAATCACCCAGTGCAGCTTTAAAACAAATTATAGTGGTTTTTAATGTCAATAGGTGAACATGACAGACAGTACTTTTACACATTGGATCGTTTATATTTTGGAGACATTTAAGGATAAGACAGCAGTTTGGAAAGGAACTCTTTGACTATCACAATAAAAGCCTCTTGCTGACTTGTTGAACGTCGTCTCTTGGTCTGCAGCTCCCCCGGACGATCGTCAACGTCGTGCAGATTCTCCCGATGAAGCCGCTGAGGGAAGTTCAGAAGCCCTCTCTTGGCTGTCAGCTTCAAAAGTGTGTTTCCTTTGCTTTGTCCTCTGCATGTTTTGTCTTTGTTTCTTTTTTTTAACCCACTGAAGCTATGTGTTCCTGAATGTATACTGCAAATCTGCACACCAAAAAACTGAACTGACAGCGGATAATCTCATAATCTGCTTCCAGACGTTTCTGCTCTTGCCTGGTTCTGCCGGAAGAAAACTCCACCGAACTGAAGGAGCTTGTAGAGATGAACTTTGAATTCCAGGTGTGTGTGTGTGTGTGGTTGAATGAGAGTGTTTGTGTATGAATGCGTTCTTGAGTAGATGAATGGAAGAATGACTGATGACCACTTTTTGGCCAAGTTCATGTTTCATGTGTTTAAATATAATCTGTGAGGGAACTTCTTCAGCCAGTGAAGTTTGACCAGACTGCTTCTAAAGGTTTTGAGAAACACACAACAACACGGCTGAGGTGTTCATTATTATTATCATTATTATTGTTTTGGCACATGGACTGGGAGTGTCTTGAAACTCCAGCAGGTGGGGGGTTTTTGTTCCTAAACAGAGAACGGGCTGCACCGCGAGCCAGAGATCCCAGCCCCTCCGCTGATATGTGGCAGACACTTGGTGCTATGAGGCTGTAAAAATTTAATTTATTGCCGCTTTAACTATTTATTTCCTCCGTTCATAGAGGAGACTAGAGAAGCTTCTGCACAGCGACCGTTTCTTCAAGGAGGATTTCGCTGTGGTTCTGCAGCCCTATTTACAGCACGCAGAACCGCCAAGACTGCCTGTGAGTCACACACACACACACACACACACACATACACATACACACACACTTTCACACATGTGCAACGGTGCTACTCTTTACTGCTTTTATCTCATTTTTAGCCGTATGGACGTCCCTATGCACTTATACTTTTTGTTAAGATTTAAATCAAGCAGCCTTGTTTCTCTGTTCCTCAGGGTTTTTTTGGACCACATGAGTATTTTTAGACTCGTGTTTTCAACTCTAAAAATGTTGGTTCTATGTTTTAGAACTGAAAAATGTCAGCCTCCAGAATGACCCACTTTCTCCTGCAGCCCGTGATGTTAGATTTTCAGCACATGAATTCTTTTGATTTGCATTCTCTGACAGCATCTCTGGCCTTGCTGCTGCTGATGCTCATGGTTGGATATTGAATTAGTGGATATACTGAGCAATAATGTAGAGCTACACGTCACTGCCAGTAGGACGTTTTGCAGCAGATTTGTGGTCCTGTTGACCTTGAGTCCTGCCGTGGCTGCATGCTAATCTCTGGTTAGTATGCCTCTGCACGACGAGACACAGATCAAACCCTTCGTGTCGACTGGAACAACTCAAATCAGGTCTGGTGTATGAACGTGAACACAAGCCTGGGTCTGGTTTGTGTTTGGTGGTGTGAGTCTGACTTTTGATGTTCCTCTCACCTTCAGAACGGGACGATCGACATGAGCTTCTTCACAGCCGACTGCTTCCACTTCAGGGTGAAGGGCCACGAGGAGCTGGCCAAGGGCCTGTGGAACAACATGGTGAACTCCTCCTCACAGTTTCACTTGTAATCGAGCACAGTGCTGAGTACAGCGGCGTGCACCAGAAAAATGAAGGTGCTGATTGGAACCAAAAATGGCTCTTCGGAGTGACGCTGTAGAAGAACCATTTTTGGTTCCACAAAGAATCGTTTAGCAAGAGGTTCTTTAAAAAAAAACAAAAACATTTCTGTAGATGATTCTTTAAAGGTGCCTCACAGAAAAAGGTTTCTTTAGGAACCATAAATGTTTTTTAAGAGCTTTAGTAGAAATAGGTTCTTAAAAGTAAGGTTCTTTAAATGGACCCAGCTGTTTCAGTAAAGAAACTTTTTAAATGGTTCTTTAGTAATTTTTCAGAATAAAAGGTTCTCTGAGTATTTTAAATCAAATTATTCTGGGTAGATTGAAAACCAACATGAACATGTTGGCCAGTTCTCCTCGTTCCTTTTTCCCTCTTTGGGTTCCAGACGAGGTAATAAAAATGTCAGCTGTGACGTTGTGGCATTTCTCACTGTTTTCTGATGGTTTATAGAGCAAGACATTAATCCATTCACTGAGAAAATAATCTGCACATTAATCCACAATGAAAACAATTGTTAGCTGCAGTCCTAATTTCATGCTGCTGCATTAAAGTACCTTGGGTACTGTAAAAAGAACCACATAAAGTGTGTGAAGAACCAGCCCCTAAATAAAGAGGTTCTTCAGCTCCTGATGGTTCTTTGTAGAACCACAGATCATTTTGAAGAACTACGTGAGAACCAGTAGTTTTCTGAGGGTTCTCTGTCCTGCTGTGAACTTTTTCTCCAGGGCACCTTCAGCCTGGAAGCTGCTGGATGTGAGTTCCTCTGTTAAAGAGGCTCTAATAAACTAATTCAGCAAGTAAAATAATGTTAACTTGCAGCTGCTATACAGCCTCTGCTAATGCATCTGGGTCTGCTGGGTTCCCCAGCTACTTTACAACTCACACTGTGTGGCAGAGGTTTCAAACTTTTTTCAGTAATGAACCCTCTTTGAAATATTTTTCAGCCAAGTTCCCCCAGACCAGTGGA
Source organism: Myripristis jacobus (assembly GCA_900302555.1). Classification (NCBI taxonomy): domain Eukaryota; kingdom Metazoa; phylum Chordata; class Actinopteri; order Holocentriformes; family Holocentridae; genus Myripristis; species Myripristis jacobus. Next base: position 31,337 of record OMLB01064324.1, on the reverse strand, counting down.
AAAAAAATGTTGAAGGAAAAAAATCCCTGATAAAGCAGTGCAGTGCTCCATCAGTGTGAAACAACAACCTGATACTGAGGAGATTCTGTTGTTTCTGTTTCTGCTTCTTTTTCTCTTCACAAACACACATTTGACTTCTTCAGGAAAACTGAGTATAAAATGTGGCTTATCTAACTGCAGTTGTTTTATTGACCTTATCACTGCATACGCTAATTATTTTAGGAAATTATGTGAAGCTGATATTTTGTAAATTAACATTTTAATAAAATCTCACAAACCCCCTGCAGTAATCCAACATACCACTAGGGGTAAGCATGCCCCCACTGGAGAACCCCCGCTCTTTGGTTAGCTTACTAACAAGCTTGGTAATATTATTAAATAAACACATAAAAATTAAACATCTCAATGGTAAGTTTTTTTTTTTATATGAGGTCTTCATCCAAAAACAGTATGAGAAAGAGAGATCAAATCATTATAGATTTATGTTTGTTGCAGGCAAAGCGGATGATAGCACTTTCATGGTAAAATGTGCATCAACCAAATATCAGTAAAGAAATGTCTGCATGTATAACCTCAGAAAAAATACTTATTATATAAAGGGAAAACAAGAGCTATTACCTTGAACTTACAAACTCTGAAAGTATCAGTCTAATAAGTTTGGAGATAATTAAACTCCTCCACTAAGAGCAGGATAGAAATCTACCATGCCTTAATTTATTTATTTTTTTTACCTACTTTGTGTGTTTGTGTAGAGTTATGTCTGTGTCATGTTTCTTGGAAAACAGAATAAAGAAAGTGCTGAAAAGAAAAAAAAACATATCAGTGACAGGCCTACATCCGATTTGACTGGGAACTGAAAGCACAGAAAGCAAAACACACCAGCTCTGTTGAGATGACCAAAGTGTACATTCAGGAACAAAGTCGGCCTGTGGCAGAGTTGAGTTACATCACCTGAACGCCTTCTCTGTGCGATGACTGTGAAGCTCCACTCAGCGTCCACTTCCTCCACCTGTACAGTCTGATGCTGTTCAGTGCAACCCTTTTAACAAAGTTTACAATGTTCAGTTTTTGTTGGAGAATGTGTTAATTTAATTCTGTGTTTATTATTGAGGTTGTAGTTTGCAGAGGTCTACATTATGTTTAGAGATGTTTCCAATTTTTTGTCCTTCCCTTTTTATATACAAGAGAGGGACGGAATAGTGGAAACACCTCTCAGTAAAATGCAGTCCAGTCCAAGAGCAGCACTAACTATGAGCTCAATGCCAAACAGAGAAGTGAATGAACACCTCTATTACTGTGACAGAAAGAAAACATGAGCATTATAGGCAGCAGGAAAGGAAACTTTATGGCACAACGGGTGGATTAGATTTTACAGGTGGACCTGATAAAGTGGCCACTGAGTCTATGTGCACAACAGTGCACATAGATTGACTCTTCAAAAATCTGTTTTCTCTTAGTTCCAGCCGGAGGGAGAGAAGGAGATGCTGGATATTTTCTCCAAGCCTGTAAATCTCATCTGCCCACCCAAGGTACAAAGACACTAAAATCATGAAGATTGTGATTTTTGACTGTACGCACACTGAAATGAGGTGAATTGAGTGAAAAAGCTGAAATGGATTTCACTGAAGTGAATTGAGTTAAACATTTGTTGTTGTTGTTTTGTTTGTTTGTTTGTTTTTTTGCATGATAATTGACAGGAGCACCCGTACATCTACACCCGGCCCAGAGCAGCGTCCTCTGCCCCAGCGCTGAAACAACACTCAATGACTCACATCTCCCTTCTTTTTGTGTTTGTCCTGCTCAGCCATACGATGTATTGATGATATGAACCACCTATAAATCAGATTACACACTATTGGAATTTAAGTTGCACTAAACTCTCATCATAGATCCTCAGAGACTATGGATTACACTTTCAGTTACCAAAAAAGTACATTAAAAAAAACAAGTACATATTTACTGACTATTACTATTACTGACAACTACAATTTACTGATCAATGATAGTTTTATTTTGTTGTTTATGAACAAATTAAATGATCATATTTCACCCTGTTGAATTATGAGCCTTATATATTAGTCCACTGTTTTTTGGGTTGTTTTTTGTTTGTTTGTAGATTTTCAAGGATCACACATTTTCTAAATACATTTCTCTCATTACTCAAGAGTGATTTTGTGAGCTATTTGTTATGTAACCACATTTCCTCAGCGTCCATGCTGTTAAAATAGAAACCTGAATGGATATTGTATTTTTTGGATAAGACACTGACTCCATAATAAAGCCAGATGCTCCTTCTTGCACAATTTCAGAACAAAGTGAAATTTAATTATTTAATTATTTTATTAGGGCCCATTAGAGCCCGTCTGAGGATCCCTGTGGGTCCCTGTGCCCCAGTTTTAGACCCACTTCAAATAATATGTATTGTAGTCTACATGTGTGCATTGGGGGGCCCTAATTATCATGAATGAGAACTCATTAAAACATATTACATCACTGGAGCATTACTCTGCATGATAACATAATTTGTCTTTGGCTGAAATTTCCTAATTAAAAACCTGCTGTATTTTTTTTCCACTGGTTAATGATTCATCATTAAAACATAATTTGTCATCGCTGCATAATAATAATAATTCACCACTGCAAGATAATTCCTCGTTAAAACAGAATTAATCACTGGAGGATAATCGTCATTAATCACCATCAAAGGGTGATAATTCATGACTGACAAATATTTCACTGAAAGTCAAATGTAACATTGTATGATGCTGAAATTTCTCATTAAAATAAAATACACTCTTTCATAATTGTGTGATAATTCATCAGTAAAGCATTATTGGATTATTATAATTCATAATTTTAAGTTATCTGTTAGGTGGATTACTCATCAGTTCAATTCAAATTTTATTTCAGACCAGCAAAAGGGTCCACAGCACAAGTCATGGGTCAGTTTTAGCACATTTAAATACAACACAGTGACCTTGACATTGTATAGGAAATATAATATAGCTTTAAAAATAAACAAATTAAACATAACACATTGAAACATAAGTGAGCAGAAGTGTGAGAACATATCTGAACAGAAATCCATGTCACACCACACCGTAGGGCCACGTCAGTTTTCAATACCGAGCACTTATCGATGAGCTGATCAGTCGTATCGGCTGTGCAGTGGCGCCTCGTGGCCGCAGGGGGCAGCAGAGTCACTGTTTACAGCTCGAGACCCAGCGGGCTGCACGAGCTCCGACTTTCTCTGTCAAGTAGCTAGCGTGGAGTTGAAATCAGGGCTGAGAGGAGGTCGCTGTGGTAGTTTGCCAAAAAGTTGACAAAAACTCGCGTTTGAACCAGATTTGTTTCTGCCGTTTACATGGTGACTAACTACATGTTCTGAGGTAACTACTTGTTGGTGTGAAACAGCCGAGAGCGAGGCGAAAAATAACATTTAGCTCGGTTGGCTCTGGCTTGCTGACTTCTGCATGGTAGCTAGCTAGCTTAGCTAACGTTAGCTGCAGGAGCTACTTGGCTAGCTGGCTAGCGAGGAGGTCCAGCCCCAAAAAGTTGTTTACCTCAAGTTGTGGTTGTTGTCACCTCGGCACTTTTAAAGTATTTTATTTTTCTGTGATTAAGAGAGCAAGGACCAAGCTTCACACTGGATTTAACGTCGTGTGTGGTTAGGAAACGAGCAGGATGTCCACCGAAGTTGAGTGCAAGGTTGACTCAGGTTTGACAGCGACCAGCTCCGCCGGGGGAGAGGAGAACCAAAACAAGTGTGAGCAAACTCCGCTGCAGAAACCAGGCAGAGAACAAGACGAGCAGGGTCAGAAAAGGACGGAAAAGCAACATTCAGATGGCCAGAGCACCGAGGTAGCCAAGAGCCCGATGGACCTGCACAAGAAATGCAAAGAAAACGACAAGGAAAACGACCAAAACGCTCAGAGCAGCAACGTCGACCCGACCGAAACAGTGAAGCGAAAAGTTGTGGAGGCGCCGCCGCCGAAAGTGAACCCGTGGACTAAGAGAACCACGGGCAGAGTGTCCAACAACACTATAAACTCCAGTTCCCAAGAAAAGGGTAAGATCCCTTTGACTTAGCGCTTGTGGAAATCAGATTATTGTGACTTAAACCTTGCAATATGGTTACAGCATGTCAGCCCTTTCCCGTATGTTACAGCACATGAGCGTGTTCTGGCACCATCCTGACAGCCACACGAACCAGAAAGGCACATTTATGTCAATGCTCACTTTGCCAGAGTGTCTTTTTGGGGCTTAATTGCGTTGAATGAGGTGCATAAACGCAAGTGTCAGCACAGTTAAAGTTGTTGATGGTGGCATGTTAACCCCCATCCCCCTCTGCTCGGATTGCTCTGGAGCACCACGTGTTGATTGCTGACAACTGCTACTTCTTTAGCCTGTAGCTACGAGCAGATAGCTTTCTCATTGGTTTCCCTTCTTGGAAACCACCAAGAATCAAAGTGCCAGGTTTGTGACTGGGAAATGACAGTACAAGTGAAGCTATATCCGCCAAAATGTGCCTGGGTTTTTACAGCAGAGTTCACTTAGTGTAAGCTAGAGAGCCAGCTAACTCCTGCTGCTGTAAAGACACGTTTTGCATGTCCAATGGCCTTGCTGCCTGCAATTCCTCCCACCATCCACTTCCTCACTGTCAGTAGTAAAGCACAAGTGTGCGAACCGAGGTGTCTGGGCAGGTACAGAAGACAGTTCATGGTTTGAATGTTTGAAACCAACCACACCTTACAGTCCCTGGTTGTATTTTACGGCAGACTAATTCTTCAGAATCAACTATTTTGATTTGTCCTGTTTTAGCAAGAGCCACATTTTAACTAGGCATTAATTTGGCAATGGGGGGGAAAGTCTGTTTAATTCCATTTCAGATTGCATTGATAGTG
>OMLB01064322.1:15471-62802 GCA_900302555.1 Myripristis jacobus | reverse complement strand
AAAAAAAAAAAAAAAAAAAAAAAAAAAATAACTAAAACATTACTGGAAAAACTAGTGCAAAAAAAGAACAAAAAACAAAAAATTCTAAATAACTAAAATTATTATAAATATTAGAAATTAAATTACAAGACAATACAAGACAAAGATAACCCCCCCCTTCAAAAATAAATAAATAAAATAAAATGAAATATAATAAAATAAAATAAAATAAAATAAAACAAATAATTTAAAAAAAGAAATTAGTGAGGTGACTTTCGTTAACAGGTTGAAATATTAAAGCCTGTTCACATATGTAAAAAAAAAAAAAAACCTCCTGAACATTCTCCTCACTTCTGAAATGAAATGATGGCCACACCCCATACTGGAAATAGATGGATGTCCAATAACCTGTTGACCGAGTTACTCACAATCTGAACGCAGGACTCATTAGATACAATGGGAACGTTGATTTTTTTTAACCGTCTCCCTGTCAGTGTTTGGTTTTGGTCTGAGTGTGTGTTCGGCCAGGCTTCCTCCTGCGCTGCAGACGGTGAGTGAGTGTGGCTGCAGGCACACGACAGAGCAGCCCAGTCCATTATGGCTGCTGGCCACAGAGACTGTGCTCCTGCTCCATCAACAGGTTGATGGAAAAGTGGGGCACGTGGAGCTGACAGCACCAGCCAGGGCTGCTTTAACAAACAAAAAAAAACAACCTTCTTGTGCACTCATTTGTTCAGAAGCTGTCTTACACGTGTACCGCAGGGACAGCCATCAATAGTCAATCAGATTTCCATTCATCCTCCAGGCTGATTCAGTTTCATGGGGAACAGTTCTGCCTTGCAAGTAAAAAACGAAGATGGTTGGATGCAGCCATTCAAAGCTTCAAAAATAGTGCAATGAGGTGCTGACGATCAGAAGATAAACAAAAGTGAGTGAATAACAGAGTAAGGCGAAGAAAATGAGCCATTCGAAGTTTTCCAGTTATATACATCCCACTATCTTTAAGGGCACATGTCTCAGAAATGATGCTTGAAGAGGGTTTAGATCCATTATTGGGGTCGATGGTGAGCTCCTCAATAGATTTACTGAATTTTCTTGTTTATTTTTGACAGCCACTGTGTCTTCCACCGCCACCGATCCTGGCTGTGAACTCCCATACCTTTTAGTTGAATCTTTTCTGTTGCTGTGCAAATTCCTGACCCCGTGGACAGGGGAAGAACCCTAATGGCTTCGGTGACCCCATGACCTTTCCTGCTGCGCCACCATCAGGCCAAACTTGTGATTTGTAAATGCGCAACCGAGTGAATAGGATGAGTACATGAACAGTTTTTCCGAGTAGGAAGCTTGTGTTTACGGTTATTATAAAGTGGCATGGATTCAGAAATGGTAACAAGATTTCCTTGAGGATTCAGGTCATTTAGCGATATATCCTGCCACGCAGAAAAAGAAACAGCAGTCAACACAGCGATTAATAACTGCAAGTATGACAAGTAAGGAAGTGAGGATTATTTTGGGGATATACCCTGCTCTCATTCACTGACAGCACGTCTACTTATAGCTGGGTAGCTGTCTATATTAACTCATCAAGATGATATCACACACACACACACACACACACACACACACACACACACAAACACAGACAGCTGCACATATGATCAGGGACAGAACATCACACAAACATGACCCAGCCCAATGGAGACAATGAGACTGATTCTTTTCAAAGACTTTTTTGGTTGCAGATTTTATTTTCCACCCCTGATTCTTAGCAGTAATAGTTACATATGCAGGACAAATCAGGATAGTCTAAAAAATCTATTGAAAGCACTTTTAAAATGGCCTTTTACTAGATTTTTCAAAAAATTACCATCATTTTTTATCCTGTATATATGTTAATTTTGCTATCACTGACATGTTGGCTTTTTTTTTTTATGCATATTTCACTTTTGTCTGACTGTAAAGGGTAATGTAGGAAAAAATGTGAAAATACAAATACTTTCTTTTCATGTTCATACACCAATACCCTCCATTTTCACATCTTTTTAACATCTATTCCATGTTCTCTACAGCTATTTTTCATACATGGCCTGCAGGCTATGTATGAAAAAATAAATTTCATACATACATACATATATATTGTTATTATTAAGTAAGTATTTAACAGAAGCTTGAGTCTGTTTTTCATACATAGCCTGCAGGCAATGTATGAAAAAATAAATTTCATACATACATACATACATATATATTGTTATTATTAAGTAAGTATTTAACAGATGTTTGAGTCTGTTATCATATGCTAAACCACTAAATACCTGCATAGTAAAAAAAAAAACAAAAAAAAAAAAAACAAAACTCCACCACAACAAGACAGAATAAGGCAGATCAGCTCACTAATATCAAGAAAATGACACTGGATTTAAGAAAATTCGGGAAACAAGCTTGGCATTGTTGTTTCAAGAAAAACAAGTGAATGGATATTTTTTGCAGTGTGGCACAAATACCATCCACTCAAACCAAAAAGGTCAAAACGACAATGTTAAACTCTAAATGCTCTGGAAGTTTAAGGGAACTTGTGGCCAAACACAGCTCCACACTCTGATAAATAAAACATAAGTAAACTCCAGGATCCGCACTTGATAGGCATCAAAACTGTGTGAAGGTACGTGAAGCTCTCCCAGGCCCGCAGTAAATGGATGAACTCGCTGACAGTATTAATGTGAGGTGGCAAGATGATGGACACAAGTGAAGCAAAGGCTTGACTGCTCAATGAGGCTCAGAGCAACTGGAGAGAAAAACAAAAACGCAGACCCACGGGACATAAAGCATCACTAGAAAATCTGCTTTTAGTGGTAAATTATTGCCACTCATCGTGGCATTTCCAAATTGGGAATGAACTCTGAGGTTGCTTCCAGCATGAAACACAGAAACCCAAACACTCCCTGTAATACATGATCATCTCATCAGTTGTTCGAGCATAATGAAGTTTATTCATCAAAACTTGTTATTTCAAAATGTTTGCTCTTGTATTTGACATAATATATTCCAATGCCTCCCATCACTGCTCAAGAATGATCTGAGCAACCAGCAAACCCACATGTGGGGGTGGAGGTGGAGGTTGTGGAGGAGGCGGAGGAGGAGGAGGAGGAGTACTCCTGGGTTTTAGCATGCAGAGAATAACAAACACACTGCCTGCTGGTGAGAGGGACATCAGGAGACCCTGTGGACATTTACAGCTATGTCAATAACGCCAGGTGAGGGCCTCCATGCTACATTAGCCATACAGGAGAAACCAGGAGCTGAGAGCATCAAGCTTGAAAACCCAAAGGACAGGAAGACTAATGCATCAGAGGCACTTCAATGCCTAATCCGTTGAAATGTAACCTACCCGGGGGTTAGCTGTTGTTTTCACCATGACCAACTCTGAATAATCCCATCAGACTTTGCAGCTGTTTTCCAGACACGGATTAAGCATAGTCACTGACTAAAATACCCTTTTAAACTGGAATAACAATAATTCACCTTCTTAGTAATGTATTAAAATAGTTCTAGATTTAATGATTTGATCTCTGAGTCAAAGATCAGCGTAACTCCTGAGGTAGAAGAAAAAATGTAACACCCGATGCAGCGGGTTTAACTTCAGATTACTGCTGTTTGTCAGAGGAGCAACATCATCCGTCCGCTGTTTCTCCTCCAGTTGCACCCAACTCTGAGCTTTTCCACATCCAGTCCAGGTTTCATGAGCATCATCAGGTTATTTAAAGTAATAATCCTCAACCCTTTTACAATAAATAAATGTCCATTTTGATATTCTGTAGCTCATTGATAGTGTGTAACAGTGATTCCACCTGCAGCCTGTTCAGTAATGCTTTAACATTTGCTATTCTAAACTCCTATCAGAGTAGAGGGGCTTTTTACCTGGAAAACTGCTGCGTAAATTATGTGTTTTAATGTAGTTTTTATTATTGTGGAGGGTTAGCACCTACACTGAGTACAAATCACCAAAGCAATGACCACCTCTCACCAGGGCTGTTGCCAAAACCAAAGACAATTTGGATCTGTTTGGATTATATCACTATATTTATATTAATATATGACTATATCACTTAAATCATATTAATCAAGGACCCCATAGCCCAGTTAAGATGTGTTCTGGAAAGCCACTTCTTAGGCCATCAAAGATTAAAGACTTGAAAGAAATAGGGTTGGGTTAAGTTTGGTTGGATGTAAGATTCCAAATTACAAATCAGGATTAGAGTTGGGCTAAGGTAAGAATTATGTAGTCGGTGACAATTGAATCTTTGCTAAACATCTGCATTTGTCACCCGACAGCTGAGTTTTAGCACTGGACTGGCAAAACAAAGTGTTACTGAGTATTGTAATGCTCTTCTAAGCATAAAAACCCTCTGATTTATATCTTCCTGATTTTTTTTTTTTTTTTTTAGTTTTTTAAATGGATTACCCTTGGCCAATAAAGTCAATTTAATCCAAATAAATGATGTCTTTGTTCTTCCTCACAGAGAGGAATTTAAAATGATCCTGCAACTAAACATTTCAAAGTGATTTAATTTGAAGCGAGTGAGTAAGTTTAGCAGCAGGGGAAAACAGGAAAGACTGGGACAGTTTTCTGACTAATGAGGAAACGCCTCCGGTCGGCCCCTAAAACTGCCATTCAAACGCAAGAAGACTGAAAATGAGCTGAAAGCTATTTGAAGCCAAACTCTGAGTGGGTGGCCTCAGTTATATTGAATCGTTTGTAGTAGTGAGGTCAGGTAAAATGAATGAATGGTGAACCTGAAACTCAAAGGGTGAAAATGACACGAACCAGTAAGACACTCAATTACCACGCCTTGACATGCATTAACATGAGATGCTCTCTGAATGATTTTTTTTATTTGAAACCAGGATTTTGTCATTAATGACACAGAAAGAGAGACCCGCCCTCCTCCCAACTGTCATGAATGACGACCCCACACAGACTCCCATCCATATTACTAACCACTTCCTCTCTGTGCATTCATCACCCCTCATTGTGAGGAGAAATTACATTATGCTTAACATGGCTTGATGATGATCTCACTGGTCTGGACTGTGGTGTGTGTGTGTGTGTGTGTGTGTGGTGTACTCTGTGTGGGTAGCACTGAGCACACATGTTCATGTGGGCAGGCACACAAAAAGACACACACACACACACACACTCACACACAAACACACACATACATGTCTTGACTGTTTCCTGTCAGCTGTTGTTTCTCACATGTCTGTGGCCAAGGATGTCTGATCCTCTCTGTGTCCCTAACGTGAGGCAAACATGGCACAACAGACACTTATCTAACTTGATTTAGTCATTTCCTTGGCAGAGAGCATGGGCAACTAATTATGAGCTGCATGAGAAGAAGGTGCAGCTGTACATTTGCAGCATCCTCATTCAACAAAACACTGAAGTAAATATTACTCATCAAAAAAACATCCTGGTTTGACCATTTGTTGACACTTTATTTGGATAGTCCCCCATGGATATTCAACAGAATGTCAGTTGATATATAATTAATCACTGAATTCAGGTGTTTCATTCAGTCCTGTATAAAATCCAGCAGCTGCAGTCTGCCTTTACAAACATGTGTGAAAGAATGGCTAGTTCTAAAGAGCTCACTGAACTCCAGCGTGATGCTGTAATTGTAATGTAACAGGATGCCACCACTGCAACAAGTCAGCTGGTGAAGATTCTTCCCTCCTAGATATTCCACCATCAACTGGAAGTGGGATTATTGCACAGTGGAAGCATTTAGGAACCACAGCAACTCAGCCACCAGGGGGCAGCACCATGTAAAGTTACAGAGTGGCGCTGAGGCTCATAGTGTGTGCCCTTCTCTGTCCCAGCATGACTGAGCCCCAGTGCACAGACCAGCTCCATAAAGGCGTGGCTGGCTGAGTTTGGTGTGGAAGAACTTGAGCGGCCCGCACAGAGACCCGACCTCAACCCCATCCAGCACCTTTGGGATCAACTAGAACAGAGATTACGAGCTGGGCCCTCATCAGTGTCTGATCTCATAAATACTCTTCTGGATGAATAAATCCCCACAGACACACTCCAAAATCTTGCAGAAAGCCTTCCCAGAAGAGTGGAAGCTGTCCTAGCTGCAAAGGGGGACCAACTCCATATTAATGCCTATGGATTTAGCCTATGGGATGTCATTAGAGCTCCTATAGGTGTAATGTGGAGGCGAATTCAGTAGAAAATCAATGAGCCAAAAATTTCAAGAACATATCCCTAAAGCACTACTACTGATCCTACCAGAGTTCTTGGCAAGATACACCCACCCTTTGATTTAAGTTAAAGTGATTTGTTGACCATGCATCCTCCTGGGCTTTGGAATAAAAATTCTATCTCTGTCAATTTCATAGTGACAATAATCACCCCACATCCAGATCATCACCAGTCAGTTGTTGTTTCTGTCCATCACATTTCATGGAAATCCCACCATTCACTGAGATGCTGATAAACAAAACTAACATAATCGGGTTGGTGGACATATACTGGCGTATTAGTGCCAATGTAGGGGGAAAAATTATGGAGCAGGGGAAGGGGGGTAATATTCCGAGAAAAAAAACACAGAATTTCCAAGATTAAATTTGCAGATTTATGAGAAAAAAAACTTGAAAATTCTGAGATTATAAAATCATGAATTTACAAAAGACAAACTGTGAGACATTTTTTATTCTACTTTTTGGTCAAGGAACCCCATCACTTTACTTTGCAGGGTTGGATCAACCACAAATGATTTTCACCATTCAATAAATGCAAAAGTCCTTGAAACAAAGAGACAAACAAACAAACAAGCAAAAAAAAAAAAAAGACTATTTAGGCCAGTGATGATTAGTGAGTGTTGCACAGGATCTTTTTCCATATGCTCCTGCCCTTGTTGATGTCACTCAGGTTAGCAAAATGCCAGCAGCTGATTAGGATGAGGTTTTCCTATGGAGTGAGGACGCCCTCTAGTGGAATTCAGAGCCTGTGTGCAGATCTGCTGTTTAAAAGAAAGTAGTACATTGAAAAGAAAAAGAAAGTTTTACAGCTGCCCACAAAGGAGAAGCATGGTTAATGGATGTGGTATGTAATTCACTTCAGTTCAATTCAATTCAGTTCAGTTCAATGTTATTTATTTAAATAGCCCAGAATCACAAATTACAAATTTGTCTCAAGGGGCTTTACAGGAAAAACAACATCCTCTGTCCTTAGACCCTCACATCGGAGGAGGAACAACTCCCTAAAAACCCCTTTAACAGGGAGAAAAAAATAGGAAGAAACCTCGGGGGAGCAACAGAGGAGGGATCCCTCCCCAGGACGGACAGACGTGCAGTGGATGCTGGACGCACAGAAACAGAACACAGATTACACAATGCCACTGTTAGTGTGAAGGTGGATTGCTGGCGCTTGCTGGGGATTAAATTCAAATGTATTTAAAATCAAATATTTCAGCTATGTGACACCGATTTTTAGATGAGATAGGATGAATAAATGAAGCTCTGCTCTTCTCTGGGACTATAAAACACCACTTTTCAGTGCTTTTGGAGCTAAAACAGCCAAATCAGAATCTAACATGGTGGTGTTGTAGACTACGATAATATGAAAACATGATATTGTTTACAGGCAGACTATACATCAGGGGAGGGTTATGTTATGTTTTGTTATGTTACGGTATGACATGAAAATTCTCAGTTCTCAAAAGAATGATTTAAAAATGCCTCAGGAGTTCAGGATAACTCTTTTAAACATCATAACCCAGAACATAAGAGCATTTCTCTCCATGATTTATGTTTTTGTGCAAATGTGATATCATAACATTTGGCTCAAGATGTGTTACATTATGACAGTGGGTTAGTCTTGGATTGAACCTGAAGGGTTTTATGGTTCCTCAGCCTGATCCTGTGGTGCCCCCTCCCATTTTAGCTGTATAGTCTGCCTTCCAAAACTGCCGCCAGCTCAAAACTAGGCCATTTATATATACTGCTGTAGATTCCAGATAACATTGACAGTAGGCTACACCTGGATACAGGTAGTCCCTGTACAGAGATTTGTGCACCAGCCAGGCTCAGCTGGACCAGTCTAACTTGATCTTAGAGCAGTGGAAAACCAGGGCCCTGTACCATAAAGCTGGATTAACATACGGGTTTCGATTAGTTATCTGGCTTCACTTAACCAGTAATCCGCAATCTTGATTTTCGGTACCATAAAGCCGGTTATCAACTCGCTAATTTAACCCAGGCTTTTCCAGTCTAGATCTGTGTGCGCTCACATAAAGAGGGCGGTGTTTGCTGCACACGACCAATCGCAGACATGGAAAAATCCACCCGAGCCGCATACTTTACGACGGAGGAGCAGACAATAATCTTAAATAAACACGAGGAATATAAATCCATCATCCAGGCAAAACATCGCTAACTGTGTCAGTGCGTAAATTAGTGAGATTATAATATTACTTCCCCACCATGACAACGAGTAGATCTGACTATAGTAACATTTGTGTGTTCAATAAATGTATGTGTTTATGAAATTTGTTGTTAAATATAAAAACATACTTCGTAGTGGTCAGTAGGCTTGCTATATCTTACACGTGTAGCACATGTACATGTTGTAGGCTATACAGCCTACAACATGTACAAGGCTTCACTTCTTCACACTGTCTCATCCAATGGGCAGGCCATTTTCCAAGAGAACCGATTGATCAGTAGGTGGGGCTTTTCTACCTGCTGAGCTCTTATCCTGAACTTAACGTGCTCCGGAGCAGGTTAGGTGTTCAGCGTATGTTACCAGCGTATGTTTGTACCCCGATAAAAAGTAAAGCACCTTCGTGGTACAGAAAACCCAAGGTTAGCCCTGAAGTTACCTCGCTAAGCCCAAATCCAGCTTCATGGTACAGGCTTCAGGTCCAGCGTGAACCTCAGCTGATGGAACTGACCCCAGGTCCCGTCTCCGTATCAAGGAGCAGGCGCAGGCGGTAAACAGCTGTGACGGCAACGACCCGTGGTCCATATGACGGTATTCATCCCCTGTTGAGAAGCCACGGAGCAGCCATTGGCACATCGGTACTTACGACCAGATGTTCAGCAGGCCAATGCCACGTCTCCATGACATCCGTGAAGCAGTCGCCCTCTCCTCGTAGCAGCAGAGAGCGCCTGCATCACTCAGGTTCACCAGTCTGTGGCCTCTAGTCTCTGCGCAGGCTGCACCGACCACCGGAGTCCGGCCTGGGGACACACCTGCTGTGCAGCTAGCAGAGCCAGCTGGAGAGCCCGCCAGGGAAAGCCGAGACTCGCTTGGTCTTAGCTCAGTCTGAAACCGGGCCCAGTAGAGAGTGAACCACTCAACAGCTGAACTTGGAGAGCTTACACATACTACGTTGGGCCGCACTTTGAAAGGCGAGCCAAACCGGTTATCAGACCAGTCTAAGACCAACACCAGCAGGTGTGCTGGACACACACCTGCTGACCAGCAACAGGTATGCGAAGAACACTGTTCAATATTTTACAATCACCTGCACAAATACTGGCATGACGTCACAATGCCTACAGCTCAACATTCTGCATTGTTGAATTTTTGAATTTTGTGAAAAAGAAGCTCTCAGCTCTGAATTCAGGGAGGCACAGCCTCCCTGAATTAAGGGAACCACTAAACCTCAATTAATACTCAGCGATTGGCTGCACACCGTTTGCGCCTAATTGTTTGACGCAGCTGGGTGAGGTTATTTGGAGAAGATGAAACTGGACAAAAATTCAAACATGAAATTTTTCTCGGGATGAATTAGGGACTGTGTGAGCACAGCAGCATTATTTTGAATTTCCGTGGGTTGCATGGACAGGACATTATTTGTTTATGTAAAGTCATGGTTAACGTACTTTCGGTACGGTAGGTGGCGGTATGCACCTTTCACCTTGCGGGACAGTCATTGATAGAAGAAGAGAAGACATTCTCAACTGCAGCAGCACTATTCAAGTGTTAAACACTGAATTCTTCTGCCTGTACTTGTTTTGTGTGTTCACACGCCGAGGACAACAACATCAGCTCGGTGAGTTGACTCGCACCACACGGGGGCTGGAGCTGCACGGAGTCGCACCGAAAAGGATGTAATGGAAACATTTTTTAACACAGTCAGTTAGCTAACCTAGATCGTAAGGTCACTGTCAAGAGACCATCTGCAGCTTTCAAAATAATAGTCTCGCTAAATTAGATGGGCGCAAAACATTTGACATGAACTGAAAAACGGGCCATTTTGCTGATAAATACTCATATCATGTTAAGGGGGCGTGATTGTCCATGCTGCAGAGTACTTACTTATGTTAACTGACTCCAAAACACATGTCAAATTGAAATTATGAGGGTTTTTCTCTTATACAGTATGGCCTTAAAGGGATAGTTCAGTCATTTTGAACAATACCCCTTCGTGGTTATGTAGGATAGCAGTGGTGCCATCTTCTTAACAAAGGCTAACAGTTAGCATTTGGAGCATCCAGCCAGTATCCAGCACTCAGTAACAATGAGAGGAAGATTACTGTATGACAGTAATCCAAGGAGGACAGTCCAGTATGCTCCTGAACTTTGTCCAGTAGCATAGTGGACTGTCCTTCATGAAAGAAAACACCAGCTCTCTGGGGGATGAAGAAGGTGGAAATGTATGTACTTTGCAGTCCAATACCTCAGAGCTATTTGTATCCTGTGACCAGGGAGGCCATGGAAGGCAGTTGCAGTCTTTCTTCAACTGATGATCTTGAGTTTGTTCAGCAGTTTGCATGGGGTACAGTATTTGCACCCCAGGATGATAGTACACTTTAAGGTGTCCCTTTAATGTCTGTGATAACACCACTGTTTTGTCCTTTCAGGATCATCTCAGGACCCAGTGCCACAGAAAATTGACTGGGATTCCATACTGAGAGAGACAATGTTTCAACGAAGGATACCCTTCGTGCAGATGGCCTTTGCCACAGTGCTTGGAGTTGCCGGTGGTGTTTATATTTACAGACCTTATTTTGAGCCCCTGCAGAAGAGCAGCGGACAGCGAAATCAGGATGTGTCAAAGAATCTGAGTCAGTCAGAGGAAAATCAGTCATCACTGGCAGAGAACCCTGAACAGACAGAAGCCAGCAGAAGTACATGAGAGGCTGGTGGACTTTCAGAACCAGAGGCCAAATCAAGGACAGCATATACTGATTGATGTATTCTTGATGTGATTATTGTGAAAAAGTATTTAATAAGTTGCCTTACTTCATTATCTTCTCAGTGTCAAAAACTGTATGGCTCACTGTACTTGTGTCTAGTATGTTTTTGACCAATGTCATAGATTTTTATAATGAAGTTCTACAAGCACTAGCATTTGTCTGAATTTTTCTTTGTTATTGTTTCACATTTATTTTACAGCACACATAAAGAACAGACTATTACAGTAAAAAAACAAAAAAAAAACCCAAAAACTAAACCAATACTCTATATCAGCTTTGCTTGTTAAAAAGGATAAATATGTACAAGTAGGACAGCTTTGAATCTAAATATTGCATGAAACAGGTCAGCAGTATGAGATATGTAATCTCTGTTTTCACGCTATGGCTTACACAGCTTACACTGCAACTGATCTGTCAAATGTTGCAGTCTTCTGTGGTCCTATAGCTCTGTGGTTCTCAAAGTGGGGTTCAGGGACCCCCAGGGGTCCTTGAGAAGGGATCTAAGGAAACAATTAAATTGATTGTTATTATTATTATTATTATTACTCGTATTAGTATTAGTATTAGTATTAGCCCAAGCAATCTAGGGAATTATTTAATTATGACTATGACTTTGACTATGACTGAAGTCACCAGTAATTATCTAAATCTGACATTATAAATGTCACTTCAAGTTGCAGTTTTCAGTGTTACTCCATACAGTGTAGACTGCTATGCAATTCAATACTAAATCAGCAACATAAAAGGTATCAAATGGGGAACGCCTACTGTATATCAGAAGCATGGCATTAACACTGTCAGAGGTAGAGGGTAGGATCCTCTCTGTGGGACACTCAAGCAAAAACTAGATGCATCCATTTTGATATGCTGCACTTTGGATAAAAGTACCCAATACATGGCGCATTGTTACAGTTTGTCAGCCGCTCTGGATCCTCTCATCAAGATGATCTTTACTTCCCCCTTCTGTTTCACAACTCTCACCACATTTTTTTTTTTTTTTTTTTGAAGGTTTGTACTCCACATGAAGTTCGGGTTTTTGAGGTGAGGCAAGTGGCCCCAAAGTGCTCGTTTGCAACGGTGCAAATGCTCTGCTGGCATTCAACTTGGGACCAATCATCTTTTTTCTTATTCCAATAAACACTGCATGTAACTATAAATGTAAGCACTATATATTTGGTCTATTGCAGAGGTATGTTTTAGGTAGGAATAAGACTTTATTAACTTGATAATATGAACCATTGTTTAACTGTTTCCTTTAGGTTAGATAGCAAGGTGCTACTATAATAAGTCTCAATGTTACTTTTTTCCAAGGAAAAGGCAAGCACAATGATTTTCATGGATTTTCCTCAACAGGTTAAGGATGTGTTAGCCTCGGTTCTTTTGTTGAAAGCCCAAGAACGGACCGGAGTCAGTCTTTAATTTTCTGATGCAATATTTATTATGGTCACATGTAAAGCAAGGCATCGCTGGTCTCAGAGTGACAGAGCTCTCGCCGGATCTCAGTCACAATGAGCATCGATATCAGGAAATGATGCACATTTATCTTCTTGGGCTGGGCCTGCCCCGTACATAGGTTGGACTTCGGGCGCAACCGAGAATAATTGGCCAGCTTCTTGGAATGTGTGATGCTAGTGTGTGAATGTTGACTGGGCGTGTATCTAATGCAACAGACCTAAATAACAAGATAGAGAAAACATGTCTGGCGTCCAGTTTTATCTGTCCTCGGCTAGCGGTCAAGCTGTTCTGAACTGTGTAATACATTGGATAAGACAAAAGCATTGAACTCTGATATACATGGAAAAATACAAGAGACATCGAACTATAAGGCCAATTGTAACAGATGCCAGGTAAGAATAATTAAAAGTGAGTTGGTTTAATCTAGAGAAGCCATAACAGGTTTATGTAGCATGTAATTATAAAACAACTAACAGTACAACTCTAAGAGTACTAGGCACAGTAGCTTGAAACTACATCCATCAGATAAATACAGTGGAGTCAGGTCTGCCCACAGAAATGGCTGGGCCCCTGAAAAGGTTGAGTGAATGGTCCCTCCCCAAATCTTCTTCACTTATATCAACACCTGGAGGTCCAGGACAGGAGGTTGCAGGGCGGGTGGCTGGCTGGTGGTCAGTTGTCATGGAGTACTAGTTCTAAGTCCCAGATGTACCAGGCGTGCAAAACCCAGCCAGAGCACCAGGGGAAGATGGTTTTTCATATAATTTCTACCCAGCGTGCTGACTGTCAAAATGAAGAAATTCAGTTTTCACCTGAGGGTTTTTTTTTTGCCTTCATCCGAGCACTAGAGAAGGGTATGCAGGCAGTCCCTCCATATTTTCCCCTCTCTCAGTAGGCAGAAAAAGGGTCGGCCTCCAGGTGTGGTTTAAAACCCACCTTAGTCAGAGTACAATAAACCGAGCTGGTCCATGGAGCAACTGATTCAAAATCTGTATTACACCTGCTTTTATACCACTCCACCTATTGTGGGGCCAAGATCAAGCCAATTTTAGTTTTACAGACAATGTGAATGTTTGCACCATGAAAACTCCTTCTTATATAATGGTGTTTTGTATATTTGTATATTTAATAAAAAGAAAACTTCATCAGGTTACATATCACGAGTACTCTGACTAACTACATCCATTAATAAAATATTTTTTCACACATGGGCCCCAGGAAGCGTCCCCCCTTATGGACGGCCCTGAGTGCGGTAAAAAGTATATTTCAGATAGTGACACAGTGCAGTAAAACTTCCTGTGCCTCAACACTGTACACCAGCAGCTGACTTGAGTAGTTAGTATCCACCTCTGCACCCCTGCATCCGTCCAACACAAGCCTTTCTCTCGGGCTGGAACTGATGAAACCCTCTCAGACACCACAGAGGTCTATTGTGTTGAGCGGCGTGTCGGTTCTCATGAATTGTGGAGGCGACCGCTGTTGCGACTTGCCACTCCACTTGCTGCTGCTGAATCATGACAAGCCCGGGGCTGGATGGGAGGAGCTGTTTCTCCACGGCATGAACACACGGCGGAAAGTTAAGTAGTGTGTGTGGTGTTAATGAGGCGAAGGCAGCTAATGCAACTAATGGCCCAAAGGGGCGACGAGGAAAGTACAGTCGTAATTTAGCTCACTTCTCGAAAAGCCTCACTGTACTTTTACACTTAATATTAAGCACAAAAAACCCGTCGCTCAGCAACGCCCAGGGGCTGGTAAGTGTTTTTCAGGAAATGTCATTCGGCGAAAACTCTTTCTAGCATCTGTAAGGAGTTAGCAACAGACTGACAAGTTTGCATTTAACTTCACTTGTATGCTAGCTCGGTGATTTAGCGCAGGTGCGATAACCGTTAAACTACGTTCGAATAACCGTTAACTTTTAAACTTCCCATAATCCGGAAACATTTATTTTCTTCTTGTGTGTTGGTTGTTTTTTCTTTACACCTGTTTCCTTCTCTTCTAAACTGCCATGTTAGCAGTTTTCGCTGGATGAACTGCTTTATCTGTTGATATAAATCAGTCACTCAAGTCTAAATGTGTGGTAATTAACACCTACCAGAGTTTAGAGGCCTTCTTGGACCCCGACGTCTGTTTCTGTGACAGACCAAGCTGGAAAGTTGCGGGGTAAAGAAAAAAAAAAAGGCAACGCTTGAATCCATATTATTTTAAAAAGGTGTTCTCTTGGCGTCTGAGAGGTCATCTGACCATCCCGGACAGCCACATGAGGACCAGCTGAGGGTCATCAGATGAGACTAATGTTTTTGATATAAGTTGGTTTGTTTCAGTTAATCAGTTTTATGAGTGTTTCTGTCTCATGGTGCGAACGTGTTGTCACTGCTGCCTCGTACATCCTCCTCATGTGCTCTAAGTCTTGGGCTCCTGCGCTGAGAAAACAGGGGGAAAAAAGTTAGGACCTAGTAGTAAATGGCACTGGAAGCCAGGGTTTAAAGATGCTTGGCATTCCTATCGACTGTGGCAATTACTTTTACTTAGATTATTTTTTTTTCCTCTGAGTGACGTGTCATGTTAATGAGCATCGAGCTATTCTGTGTCCCAGCTTCCCTTCTGCTAAACTCCCTTTTCATCTTGTGGAGCCAGCTTCAGTTTATGGTATCTGCATATCCGCATTTTCCTGAGGAGCTGACAGGCTTTGTGTTGGACAGCTGCCCAGGGTGGGTCCTGCACTTCTTCTCGCCATCTGATTAAAGGCAGGTTTTGTTTGCTGGGCAGTATAGGTGGTAGAAAATGCTTGGCAGACCCTAAGTCACTCGCTCTCACTGTCACAATTAAGTAAAAAAAAAAAAAAAAAGCCAGCTGAAATGGATATCAGCTGGCAGTGTACAACCAGCTCGTGCTCCTAACAATCTAACATGGTGTTGCACCACCTGGCAGAATATGCACTCCCATAGGAAACGTCCAACTAGACAATCACTTGCTTTCGATGATGTGCATCTTTAGAATATTAAAAATGACATCCCTCCTCCACCATCATGCCCCAAGATTGTCAGACTAATTCTCTTATGTATTATAGCTGTCAAAACTAGACCAAATGTTTACTGATAGCCCAAATTTGAGATAAGTCAGATGGTTATGTTGTGTTGCCAGTGCCAGACAGTGAGACACCCCTGCTGTGAGGCGGCTTCACCCCACCTGAAAGCACATTAGTCTGGGTGGATAGTTTTAGTGTCACATGATGTAAATGCCGTTGCTGAAAGCTTTTCACAGCAGGGGAATGCTGTTTTCTGTAGCACCTCAGTATTTTAGTGCAACAGGACCTCAGTTCTGTGTAAAGAGGTCCTAGGAAATATCAGACTGCTCAGAGAGTTAAACAGCAGTTGAACCCACATTGGTTTATCTATTTGATTATTGAGGCATAAAGGCTAATAAGGCAAAATCTAAATGGGAATACTGTAGATCCCAGTGTGGGTTAAGAGACATGTTAAGGGGAAGACTATATTCTTGCCAAGTATTCATGTTTTCTTCATCTCCTTTCCTTCTGTTCCACATGAATAAACAGCTCATCCAGCATCAATGTCATTAGTTTGGAGGAATCTACAGCCAAGATAGGACATTAAAATCCAGTTGTCAAGTTGTCAGACAACAATTAACATACTGTGAGACTCAAGTGTTTCCTCTCACTGTTTCCTTTACTGCGCTCAGAGTAGTTGCCTAACATAACGGAAGATCATGCGCTGCCATCAAGGCTTTTGTGCTGCCTTGCACAGTTGTGATAAGACTTGGCAGAGTGATACAACTACAAAACGATCACAGGACTGGTGATTCACGCATGATTTTCTGGCCATGCATGTTTCTGTGTACAGGAGTGAATTGTTTGGCTTGTTTGTCAGAGCGCTCAGCAGCTGCTGTAACATTACACCTTACATAGACAAAATCTTGATTTTGCAATTCATGTTTTTTTTTTTTTTGCATCATTTTAAAACATAAATTTGAATTATTATTAATAAACAAATTGAATCGATATATTGCCTAGCCCTACATGTTATCAGTGTTTAAGAATTGTACCCAGTATGTGATGGTCTTGATGAGCATCTCCAGTTCACAGATCTTGCCAGGATAGTGGGCTTGGCGATAACATGTGGTAGTGCACTTGCATAACCTTCAGCAGTGTAATTTTGCTTTACATAATAAGCAACTGCAAGTGACTTCCCTCACTGACGCAGATAGCAAGTTCATCTGGAAATTAGCAGGGCCAGTTTTCTGTTTGCAGCTTTGATTATGATGTTAATAACAGGGGTGGAAAAAATAGCAATATTCAATATATCTTCTTGTAAACACTCACTTAAGTAGTGATTCTGATATCCAAATAGAATAAGTGGATGAGAAAGTATTTTCTCTGTTTGACTTGTAGCATTTCCATGTTGTCGAAATTGTTTCGAAATGCATGTGGGGATTTTTGTGCAGCAGAGGACATTTGCAACGGAAAATGACAAAAGATGAGTGATATCATGAAAGTAAAATTGAAATTGTTCAGATATTATTTTAACACCCTAACAAACTATCTCTACCTGTGATAATAAGGCAGATAGCGAAAATGTATCAAGCTAATGATCAGGGCTGGGCAATATGTCAATATTATATCACTACTGTGATATAAAACTAGATATCATTTCGGTTTTTGGATATCATAATGTTGTGATCAAGCAAAAATGATATCTTTTTCCTGGTTTTAAATGCTGCATTTCAGTAAAGGGAAGGGATGCAATTTTTTGAACTTATGCAATTCAAGAAGTTCTATTATTTGCCTCTACTTGCCTCTCTCTGAAGAAATGATTTATATGTTTTTAAATGTGTTTTATAAACAGGCATTTTAAGAAGCAAT
Organism: Myripristis jacobus; assembly: GCA_900302555.1. Classification (NCBI taxonomy): domain Eukaryota; kingdom Metazoa; phylum Chordata; class Actinopteri; order Holocentriformes; family Holocentridae; genus Myripristis; species Myripristis jacobus. Next base: position 45,281 of record OMLB01064322.1, on the reverse strand, counting down.
TGCCAAGACAGTCAGTGCTTTTGCTGCAGAGATCAGGCCACAAGCAGCAGCACTGGACTTCATAGCTGTTGCGCTTTGAGTTCATAGTTCACTGACCTTTAAGGCTGTTTGACAGCACATCACTGCCTCCAGGAACCATTTCCATCACAGTGTGTTTATCATGGATCTTGATTTTACACGAGACCATAAGCTGCTTACTCCTCAAGATGAAGGGTTCAGTGCTGGTCACACTGAAAGAATGCTGGACTTGTCTGAATCCTTTTCTATGCCATGGTCATATGATACCGGCTACGTTTTGCTAGTCTGCACTTGCAGACCTGCCGATGGAGAGTGTAACATCCAGCAGTTATGCCTGTGCTTGTCATGTTTACTGTGTAGCTTTAAATAAAGGTTGCATTTATATTCTGTATGTCTCATAGGCCAGAAGATAAAAAAAAAAACAGTCTGCTAATCAAGGAAAAGTACTGCGGAATGAAATCCTCATTATGTAATAGCTTATTACCTAATTTAGTATACCTGTGTGGGTGCTACAGTGCATTGACAAAAACTGAGATAACACCTGGTTTGATGTGTGTGAGTGGCTGTACAGAGATTTCAAGTGTTTTCGTCTTAATATGTCAGCAAGACAAACTGCCTTAGTGCTCTGTAAGTTTTCATCTGGGCCAAGCCACATCATGCAGCAAGGATGGAGTCCATCTAAATATGATCGCAGTTATTTCAGCTGAATGCAGATCGCGTAGGTGCAGTTTTACTAAAAAAACAACAGACTGATAAATAGACTGAAGTCATCAGTTCTTCAGCTCAGCACTTAAGTTCATATTACAATGGTTTGTGTTGCAACAAACAATAAAACAAATTGCTTACATGTCATCAAAGAACCTCTGAGACAGTACACCCCAGCTTGTCTTGTTTGGGACACCCAGCTAATGCACTGCATCAAAGAAGTCCTGTTTGGAAGCTGACAGTTCATAGCTTGCCAGAAAAACATACCACTTGTCCAATTTTTTTTTTCCCCACCTGCCCTGGATAATCAGACAACCGTAAATGTCGAACGCTCCATTCATGTTTGAGTGTATTGGCGAGCTATCTTGGGAAACTCCAGAGTGCTTTGACCGGACGGCTTCACATCCAGATTGTGTGTCACTATGGTTCTCTCTCTCTCAATCATTTCTGTACTTAGCAACACTCTTGTTCTTTTACAGCATTATTATTTGGAAAATATCTCAGTCCCTTAGTGTATTTTTCACATTTGTGCATAAACCTAAATCTTGAAATACTTTGTCTTAGATTTGCAAAAGAAATGTTGACGTTGAATGTTCTCTTGTTCTCTTGTTTGTTTGTTTGCGTGTTTGTGTTAGATATAAGCACTCACTATGTCTGATGGGGAATACGATTACCTCATCAAATTCCTAGCCCTCGGTGACTCTGGAGTGGGCAAGACGAGCTTTCTCTACCAGTACACAGACAGCAAGTTTAACTCCAAGTTCATCACTACAGTGGGAATAGACTTCAGAGAAAAGCGAGTGGTACGTTGACATCTCCCGCTCAAGTTGCATTGCATTTTGAATTGTTGGATGTCCCTGTTTTTTTTTTGTTTTTTGTTTTTTCCAAACTTCTTGAGTGGTGCATGCATGTTTTCCACTTTCCCCATATCTTTGTTTCAGTGTGTGCTATAAACATGTACGGCAGCCTGTTTAGGAGCTTAAATGCATTCCCACTGCATTAAGCAAAACTCTTGCAACAAAAGACTACTGATGAGTGTTGAGAAAGGCATCTGCTTGGAGGATGACTAATGTTGCTGAGCGGTAGCACCCTCCTTAAGAATAAACACTCAATACCATAATGGCAAGCACCAGAGCAATACGGTATTTGGTGTTTACTCACTGATGCAACTGACCTCTGGCTTGCAATATATATATAATAGCTTAACACAAGCTTCATCATAGCTAAACTGTGCATTGATAAATATTGAGTTAGTCCTTTTGCAATGCTTTGTCTTCCTGTAAAACCTAATGATATAGCAGTCAAACTGAATCAAGTTCAAACAGTTTCTGTTTAAAGCGAAACAATGCATTTTACGATGAAACGTTATGGCGAGTGAAGCATGGCACGTGATTATTCTGTGTCGTCAAAGCAGCCAGAGATATCTTAACTGCCTTTCATTGTTAAAATCCATCTGTGATGCACTACTGGTCAGAATTATCATGTTCACTTGCTCTTACACTGTGATGATCAAGTCATTTGTTGATATTAAATTGATCTTGTGAGATATTGATATTATGAGACTATAGATATCATGTGGGATTTGGATATTGCCATATGTGTTGTCTTTTTCTGGTTTTAAAGATTGCGTTACAGTAAATGGATGTAGTTTCTGAACTTAGCAGACTGTTGTATTATTTGCCTTTACCAGCTTCGTAAGCATATGTTCATGACTCATGATTGGTGATAAAAAAAAAATCTCTTACATGCAAATATGAAAGCACCAATTGTCATTCCTTTGTATTTGGTTAAAGGAAATGTGACATCTGATTTTTGTCGGTATCGCCCAACCCTAATGAAAATACAAGAAGCTATTGCTTGTGGCACTATTGTTAAATAAACACACAATAACATAACATTAGCCAACAGGATGAACTGGTAATTTTTCATTTCATTGTGACCTCTGTGTTAAATGGAGCGCAAAGAAGACCCAGTTTGTCTGAGAAGATGTCTTTTGTCTCTGTGTCTCCCAGCTTTACAAGTCAAATGAAGCAGCGTCGGGCAGAGGACAGAAGATCCACATTCAGCTGTGGGACACCGCAGGACAGGAGAGGTGCCTGAACTGATTTCTTCTCCTGCCACTTCTCACGCTCATTAGCCTTGAGTTGTTTGTCGTAGGTGTTTGTTGTAGCTGCTTCGCAAGGCGTTCCTCATGAAGTGTTTTTTTTTCCTGTATGGTTTCAGGTTTCGGAGTTTGACAACTGCTTTCTTCAGGGATGCGATGGGTTTCCTGTTGCTGTTCGACCTTACGAATGAGCAAAGTTTCCTTAACGTCAGAAACTGGATGAGTATGTCCTCATTTATCACATAATATGGACATTTCTTTTTGCCAGGTATAAGGTGCAGACAGAGAATTTGACCTTTTTGAATTCTTGTTGACCACAGAGACGCTTAAATGAGCAGGTGTGGATTGTGCATCTGGCTCAAACACCCTTGACAGTACACATGAAAGTTGATAGGCACAGACTGTTGTGTGATCCTAGTTATGAAACACCATTTTACCTCCTCAAATAAGCCTCCATGTGCACTGAAGTACCCCAATATCTACCTATACCTGGGATTTTGCATACCATTGAGCACCATTTGCTTTGCAGTCCTAAATCCTCATGGAAAATGTAAATAACTTTTCAAAAAATACCATAAATAAGAACTGTGCTGAAGAAATACCCAAAAGATATGCTACATTCAGTTTCAGGGGTCAAAATATATCTCCTACCATCACCTTTGCGATTTTTGATCGTAACTTTTAATATTGAGTTTTGCTAAATAAATGTGAATCATCTGTCATAACACTGAATATCAGAACACTGAATAGTTATTATACTTATTATTTGTACAGCTATGGTTACTGTGTTCCCATTAGTGATTAGTACGTTCTGTTCCGATTGTTGTATTTTTGTTGTTGCTAGCACCATGCAAACAAATTTTGTAGTCCCTTTTTAACATTTTTATGGTTAAGATTAGCAGCTAGGTGGTTTGCATCATTTTCTGTAGACATGGGTTTTAGGGTTAGGGGTTATGGCTTATATCAACTAAATAAAGCAAAATTATTTTAGGTACCAGGAGTTACATAAATAGTTACAAGGCTTAAACAGTTTTGTACAAGGGAGGGACAGATTAATGACAAGACTGTGTATTTACAATGTATACATATCATAAAACAGCCACAGTAAATGGGGAAAACTGTTCACTGCTTACTACCCGTAATCATTAGTGGTGATAGACCTTATTCACTGCAGACAATTGACATGAAACAGCAGGGAAACCCCGGGGTTTGTAATGACATTAATTAAGGTCCCATTTAGGTCTATCAGAGCCAGGGGTCTGCTGTTATCAGTGTCACTAGTAAAGGTGTATTACAACCTATGGGATAAATCAGTTATTTCCACAGCGATACAGTGTACCTGAAACAATTCAAACTATATACGTTTACATCCAAAAATACATGATCTTAAATTCTGTTGATTGAATTCCTCTGAAATCAGGCCAAAGAATGAACATCACCTTAGTCTACCACATATTTCAGAATGGGAGCCATACAGTTGGTGGTGTGCTTACATCAAATAGTCTGCGACATGCTGGATTAGACAGGCATGAATCAGAGCCAGCAGGGTTGACGCTTAGTGGAACTGCTAACTTTGTAATCTGCAAAATTACGTCAGACTGTGTGTTTTCCAGCCGCGCAAAAAATCCCACGGACAAATGACCTTTTATTTGTTTTTTCTCAAGTCCAGGTCCTTTGGGTTACAGCAGCTGTGCTCTAATCTACTAAGTGTAAAACTGGGCTAAATACACGATGAATTGCTGGTTGTGTTTCACAGGCCAGTTACAGATCCATGCATACTGCGAAAATCCAGACATTGTTCTTTGTGGAAACAAGTGCGACCTGGGAGATCAGAGGGCAGTCAGTGAAGACGAGGCCCGTGAGCTGGCAGAGAAGTATGGGTATGTGTCAGCTTGTATCCATCTGTACATGAACCTCTCCCTGAAACGTTTGTCAAGAAGGCAGTGGCTGCATTGTTTGTGCGGGAGAAGGTCAGACTAGATTGGTCCTCCTCGAAAGGCAAATATTTGTACATGTGTATAAAATATCCTGCTCCTGGCCCTTTTAGACACACCTTAAATGAATACAGAATGACTGTAAAGGATTTGTAAGTCAAAGTTTGTAACTGCTGCATAAAATGTTATTTCATTATTATTATTATTATTATTAAGAAAGGGATTTGGTTGGACTACATTTTGTAAAACCGATAAACTTAGCAAATAAAATGAGATTTAATTTTTATTTCAGTAGTTGTTCATTAAGCATGGAGTACACTGCATTTTTCTTTTTTTGATGAAAGTTGAAATGCCTGTTCTCTCCTCATGCAGATGTGTGTCTCTAATTAAAACTTCTCTCCCATGCAGCATCCCTTACTTTGAGACGAGCGCAGCAAACGGGCAGAACGTCGGCCATGCCGTGGACGTCTTGCTGGACCTTATCATGAAGAGGATGGAGCGGTGTGTGGACAAGTCCTGGATCCCCGACGGGACTGTCCGCGCTAATGGACCCACCAACCCGCCCATCTCAGAAGGCTCAGATAGGAGCAAATGCGCATGTTAGGTTTCCTCCAGCAATGGGAAGCAGTTTTAGTTATCCCTCTGTAAAATACTGGTGTGCAAAATAGGAATGGATTACATTGGATCAGGCATCTAGGTTCACGGTGACATTGATTTTTAACAAAGCTAGAGTGTATATTAAGTTTTATGTTAGGTCAAACTAACATTAATTGCCAACCACTGCCCCACAAACCTGCACGCTATTGATATATATTGATACCTATATTACACTGTTATTTATATGTTCCTGCTGTGCCAGAACAAAGTCAAGTGCCTTTTGAACACCGGCCTTTTCATTTGAATTCATGTAGTGGGTCTTTTTAATAATGGATTCATTCATACTGGCTGGGAGGGGGGTCATTTATTTCCTATCATTCCTGGCGTAAAAGTCCAACACTGACCACCAGTTGAGTATGTGGATCACATTTCAAGCATGAATTTTGCGCTCCATGTTGACTGCCATATCCTCACAGCTCCACACGGTTCCGCAGAACAAGCTGCAATACCAAATATGCTATAAATATGCTGTTAATACTGTCTTTACCTGCTGTAACATTAATATGCATTTACACTGTAAGAAAGTCATGGAAGCCATTTGGTCCGTTCATTCTTTATGGCCCGAGAAACTCTGTCCGCTCTTAGCCGTGGTCGCCTCGTGTCTTTGTGTTCTGCTACTGCGAAGAGGTTGGAAACTAACCTGTTTTTGTACTACTGATGCTCTAGTGGAGCTCCACATTATTTCTGCATTGTCTTTGGCACCACAGCCAAGAAAAATCCATTCCGTTCATTAAACATTATCTCAGCTTTGTTGCTCGCGCTACAAAGCCAGAGCTACTTTGCACGGTAGCACTCAGTGTATTTTATTCTCTAAATCAGGTTGTGTTAGTTTTTGCCTGCAGAACGTCAATTAATTATTGACTGTAATTTGACTAAAACATCTACTGTTCAGTATATGCAATGACAGCACTGGCCAATAATTTCAAAGTCGGCTCTGCATTATTCTTTTTATTCTAGTCTATAAAACCAGTCTCCATATTTTCTTTTGGCTAAATGGCTTGAAATGGTTTTATGCAAAAACTTGTTAAAAGGCCACTTAAGTACAACCTTCACATAATATTCAAGTGCTGTTTGGACAACACAGCTGCCTCAATGCATTAGTGTCCAGCTCCTTAGCTGTTAAATAAAGAGTTAACCATTATTCTCAGACAAAAATAAATATATATTCTAAAATAAAATAAAGAAGCCACTTTTTTTCAGTGACTATTTAGATGTTATTTACACAGTTGTGAAGGGCCAGATGGTCCCTAACCCCTCCTGGTGGAGTAACAGGGACAGTTCCACCCAGTGAGCAGGGTTGTGTAACACTCACACTCTGAGACTGAGAGGAAGTATTTCTATCTCTGGAGGTCTGAAAGTTTCACATGCTGCTCGTCTTTGCAGCTCCTTTGCTCGTTATCTGTTTTAGTAATCATATTGTTGTATTATTGTCACAGATTACAAACTGTAGGGGACATCCGATGCAGGCCAGACCCCAGAATTACTCAGTTTTGGTTTTGCTTTCATTCAATTATAAAACATGCCTTCAGTTTTGAATTACCCATGTCTTGGCTATCATTTGGGCTGCTTTCTTTGGACTATATCCTAGATTATAAAACTTTGTTATGCCAACCCCAAATGAAGAGACTTTTTTAGCTAAGATATCACATGTTAGAGAATTAAATAAGTCTTTGCACTTGTTATGGCTGGGAAAGTGAAGCTTGGTCGTTTCTACATTTTCTCCTATTTAACTTTTAGAGAATTAAAGGAAGGTGAAATGACTCTGTCCGGGCCACCTGAAGGTCCTTGAACTCCACATTAAGACGTATCAGCCTAGTTATTCTTAACCAATCACATCAGATCAGACTTGGAAGTAATCCTCGAGTGCCACTTCATTCCAATCGGCCTCCTTGTGAAATCCAAGCCAGAGTCATGAATACTGAAGCTTTGGTTAATAAGCAAATACAAAACAAAATCAAAAGAGGTCATTCAGGTGCTTGATCCAGAGAAACCATTGCGTTGCCATAATGTTATTTTCTAACTCATGGGTTTTTAGGCTTTAGAGGACCACACTGCAAAATGTCATAACCATAAGTGCATTATTAGATGGCAGTGTTTGTGTTTCAGGCATTGATGTAACCCTCATATGTTATCAGGGTGACAGACTGCTACATGTTTTATTTTTCAAAGCAAATAAACTCAAGTTATGGTTGTACATTTTGCATTTTTTTTTTTTGTAGAAGAGTCTTTGCATGAGTGACAAAATACCAAGGGGTTTGCTCCTCTCAAAATTTTCCTGGAGTTCATGGTGAGCTTTTAAAATCCAAATACCCCGCCCCTCATGCCATTTCTGTGTGTATGCTTTTGACATTTTACGAAAGAAGTATAACATTTAATTTAGTTCACCCAGTTTAGCAAAAGACATTGGAATTAACAGTTTGACACACCAGTCAGGGTTTATTATGGCATACATGTGTGCATAAAAGTGTGCATAATATTTTAGTTTATGAGTGATTATTAGTGACTACACAAAATATTTTTCCACCCTCACAGTTTTGGTCCACAGTTTCAAATATTAGCAAATTTATTACTAAAACCAAAGTTTATGTGTCAGGTACTTTATGTTTCTTTGTTGATTACCTAAATAGCCCTTTAAATAAAACATAACTTCCCCCCACCCCCACTTATACATCCAGTATTCCTGTTACGCGACAGTGGAAAAATATGCAAATCACCATAAAATCTCACTGATTGATCTGAAATTAGAAAGAAACATTAATTTTAGGTGTTTTAATGGCTTTATATTATTATCTAAGTACAGATTTTTGTTATTTATAACCGATGCGTTACAAAGTGTGAACAGGACATTGAAAACATATCATCATGTGAATTTCATCTTTACCCGGTAGTGCCCATTACATTAGGAACTCTCATTAAATATGAAGCAAAAAAATGATGTTAATCATTCATTTAGAGACGTTAAACATTGGCTGGGGTCAAATTGACTCCAAACATAATAGGAGCGTTAAGGTAAGACTGAAATACAGATCTCATATTGACCAACATGCCAAACATTTACATCCATACAAAATATTACCAGCCACGCTCAGTAAGACCAATCGCACTTCAAAGACACATATTTCATCGCTTTCATCTGAATAAGATATGTGATATTTACATCCAAATTTTATCACACCTTCATTCAACACTGCAACTGTCTCACAAGCATGAGATGAGAATCGAGTCATTTCAGCTCAGGTGTCGTGTGTCCCAGTCTCCTGTAGGTGGCAGCACGTGGCGAGTACAACTTCCATCCCAGAAATAGAAGAGGAAGAAGAGGAAGAGGAGCAGTTTGGAGGAGAAAGCCAAAGTTTGAGCTAGCCGAGCCGCGGAGGAGCAGGAGTACCTCTGGACTAAAGGTACCTGAGCAGAGATTTAAACAGCTATGGGTTTAGAATCGAGTCTAACTCACTGTTTTACCCAAGCACCGCTTTTCTTTCTTTTTCTTTTTCTTTTATTTTTAGAAACAGCAGACTCCAAGCTAGCAGCGGGACACTTCCGGCAACAACTAACAACACTTGCGCTACTTTCCCCAGAGTTTCCATCCTAACAGGAGCCTGATCTGTGTCCGTCACTCTGACTGCTAAAAAAAGTCAGCTGGTGTCTGTGTTTTCACAACTGACAGGGACACAATGTAGAGTTAACGCCATGTTTATGTCCGGCACTTTGAGCTCCTACTGCAACAGAAAGTCAGAATTGGTGCACTTCACAGCTAGCATAACGCCTGCACAGCTACTGGCGCCGTTTATCATGTTTACAGAAATGAACATGCGAGCAGCGATTTGTAAAGCTGTGAAAAGGGCCCCAATGCTGATGATACTTATTCTTCAGTTTCGTTTTGACACTTCCTCCTTTTTTTTTTCTTTTTCTTCTTTTACAAGATTGTTTACAGGAGGGGAAGTGCTGCTGTTGCAGTGGTGAAAGATGCAAAATTTCAACACCAGAACAAAGTACAAGACAAGCTGTACACTGCAACTAATACATCTCCAGTCCTATGCTATGAATACATGCAAAAATTTCTAAATTATTACCAGCACATGTAATACCCTAGGGATATGAAATATTTTAAATAGGTTGAGTAAAAAAATATATTCAGAAAAAAGTGGCTGCACCTGGCTGTTGACTAACATGTAAGAATCTGTGCTGAAATATTTCCAGCTATCAGAGACACTGGGCTCAGGGTGGATAGAAGTTGTTGCCTGGTATTTGTCAAGTGGAAAAGGGTCACCTGAGTTTTCAGCTGTGCTTGTGCCAGTAAAACGAGCAATGCATGTGCAGTGTGACTACAAAAAAACATGAAGGCACGCATACATTTGGGTCAGGAGGTCTGTGTGGGTGGGAAATGCGGTCCTGTCCACTTGACAGATAAAATGTAAGCCTCTCATCCTGTTGAAGTGCATGGGCAGGGTGCAACTGCTCATCAAGACATGCAAGGATGGATATATTTACTGTTGTGTTTAGCCACTCATAAAGCACCAGTGCACTAGTTCGTTCCTCTGTCGGTCTACCTGTCTATCTGTTTGTCTGCCTATTCTCTCTCATGTAATTGTTTTTTTGCAGGATGCCTTTCCGTTTCTGCCCTCAGTGTGGGACGGAGCTGCAACCTCGCTTCCTGTTTTGTCCGTCCTGTGGGGAGAAGCTGCCCTGTCCTGCTGACACGGCCGGAGCTTTGAGCGCTGCTGCTTCTTCGTGTGTCTCCGCACTGAAACGCACTGCAATAGGAACATCCGTAAACGTAACAAGCCTGCCTTCCTCAAGCACAACAGATGAGACCACAGACAGTAAGGACAATGCGCTTTGCAGTATTCTGCGGCTTAATTAAGGCCTAAATTTGTGAAAGTTTTGACAGATGTAAAGTTCGTTTCTCTTTATCTGTATGTCACATGTGTCTCTCCCCTGTTCCAGTATCTCCTCGTCCTCCGCTGCGGAAGACCCGCAACTCCCTTCAGCTGGACACCAAATCTAAATCCCCCATCAAAGGTGCCTGCCAGCCCGTGGCTCCCTCCTCTAATCTTGTTGCAGTTAAAACAACAAAATATATTTACATGGTCTTGAAGCTGATACTCTGTTTTGTCATTTAGGAAGAATAAACCTTCATGATTTTATTTAGGGCTGGTCGATAAGGACAAAATCAAACATCACAATATCCTTGATGAAGTACCTCAGTATCAATATTGTGAAGATACTGTCGGGATGACTCTCTGTGCTTTCATGAGATATTTACTCCTAAGAAATCTTTGGTCAGCAATCATTAGTAACATGTGTATGATGATCAAGCAGGTGGAGCCAAATAATAAACAGCTAGAACGGTAAAAAGTTACGAAAATGGCGTCCCTTCACTGTAATGCAGCTCGTAAAATCAGGAAAAGACAACAGTAATGAAGCAACTATGATTATATCTGGCATCATGTCAGCATATTGAGGTTATATCAACATATCGCCCAGCCTTGATTTTATCTCAGTGTTTGTGGTTGGTGCAGAAGTGAGTAAAGAGAGATGCAGTATTATAACATGAGCAGAGACTCAGTCGTGGCAGTGTGTCTGCGTTGTGCACCTTGGTAGACTGAAACGGCGTGTTCCTGCACTTCTGATGTGAAAAAGCTGCTTTCGACAATAAGATCTGTATGAATGCAGCTGGTGTAGTGCAGAGTACGTTAACTCGTGCCCTTATTCTTGGAAAACCTCACGGTTTCTGCCAACAGATAGCGCCGTCAGGTCCCAGGCGTCTCCTGCAAAGCGTCACGTGGTTATTTGCAAAGTGGAAGAGGAGGCGGAGCCGGCTCTGAAGTCATCATCTTCACCCGCCTCAAAGTCTCCTGGACGAGGTGAGCAGAAACAAAAGAAACCTGTGATGTTTTGGATCCATCCTCATAGAAAAGATGATTGCTCTCTTTCATTTGTCTCTGCTCTGTCATGATCTTTTCTCTTTTCCGTATGGCTTCCATGTGCAGGCAGGACGAGGGGCTCAAGGACTGTGAACGCCGAGACACAGGTGGAAGAGGGAAAGAAGCTGAATGAAAGAACGAGCACCAAAGTGGAAGAGCCTGCAGGCGTTGGCGCTGCCATACCGATCTCTTCTCCTCTTTCCTCACCTGTCTCCAAGTCTCCTTCAACACGTGAGCACTGTTTCAACCACCAGTAAAAAAAAACAAAAGACAATACTCAATGCTAAAGACCCGAGTTACAAACTTACCTCTTTATTGTCCTGTTGTTTGCTTTGGAAGACTCCAGTGGGTCAAGTACTCAGCTAATGGGATAAATTCACCCATTAAGCCTGCAGTGAGGTCAAAATAAATAAATAAATAAAAAACAAAACTGATCCTCAAATCCAGACGAGGTAAGAGATGTAACATAACTGCACTGTTATGTTACATCTCCTTCCTAATCTGTCTTGTCCTGAAAGTGTCCATGATGAAGTTTTTAAACACCCATAGGTACATCTCATATCCTTCAGCTCTGACTTTGTCATTTTGCCTGTTCTCTGTAATTTGGTCATGTGCAGCCAAAGGAAAGGCGAAGAAGGCAAAGCGAGCCCCTGCGGTGGAGCCGCTAGAGGAAGGGGAGTCCCTCACAGACACAACGGGCAGGCAGTGGAAACTGGTGAAGCTGCTCAGTCAGAACATAACCGAGCTGATCTATGAAGGTGAGAACGTTCACATGATGTTGGTGCCATGAAGGTCAGACTATCTCTGCTTCCTGGCATGAGGATCACATTCCTTCAGGGAAGCCACGATGAATCAATTTGGCCAATCTGGGAAATATAGAGCATATTAGCTCAAATCAGGCAGCCATCATCTTTTTATACTGATGCCTTTTCAAAACATGACAGCTTAAAACAAAAACAAAACAATGAATTGCAACAAAATAAGCAGATCTACTATTTGAAAGTAGTTTGTAAATGCATTTAAAGGTTTACATTTATCGTTCTCACATTTTAGGAGAAACGATAATAAACAGATGTTGTGCCATGAGTGTTTCTTCAGGTTTTAAGAGGGAACCCAAGTAGTGTTTACCCTGTGCCATGTAGAGCCTAGTTGATACTTCACACCAAAGCTGATTCTTTGAGCGGTGCCTTGTATGAAACTGCAACTATTTCCACACTCGGCTGTTTTTGTTAGGTAAGAATTGGACTGATACACTGCTCACACACTTTCTGATTCTGCTTGAACTTGGAGGCTGTAACTCATTAGTCAGATGAAAATGAGAAAACTGATGGTAGAAATGAGCCTTGTCTTATCACACGTTAATATCCTCCTTTTCTCTGTTTTCATTCTTACAAAAAAATAGTGTCGCCAAGCACCACCAAGGGTCCCAATCACATCCTCAAACTGGTAAGTGTGACATGACATAGCTTTTAATAATATGTTCTGTGAATACGCCATACTTTATTCACCTTGCCAAGTCACAGCCCATCCAGTCTGGATATCTAGTCGTCACCTTTATCATCATTTTTATGTAGCATGTTATGGTTTGAATATTTGGGATTAATCGTTGCAGTTGCACCGATCCCTGTGCCGAGTGAGTAGGTAACCACTCTCAGCCACAGCCACTCAGCTTATCATTATCTTGCTGTTAACCGTAACCGCTGCCCCGCCGTCTCCTAGGGAGCTAAAGAAGGGAGGATCTTCAATGAGCAGAACTTTCTGCAGAGAGCTGCTAAGCATTCATCAGGTGAGAGTTACGATTTGATTTCTCTTCATTTTAAACACGGCCAAGTCTTGCGTGTACTCAGATCCAACCATACACTGGAACAGTTTCCAGGCTTTTGCGAGGAGGAAGGAGAAGCCTGGTACAGAAGGGCTATGATGTCATGTGTTTAGGGGAGATGATACTGAATCTTTCTGTCATTTTCTGCTCGGATCTGAATTTAGAAAAACAGAGAAAAAGTGAAGGTGGGGTGCAGGAGTGTGTATTGTGGCGCAGAATAATACCTTGCCTCTCATTGTCTCATTGTGCTGGTGATAATTACAAGAGATTTCAGTAAATTACTGCTCTCTGCGTAAGAGGCTTTAACAAGCGATTGAAACATGTCCAGACACTCCCACAGAACGCAGTCAGATAAGACTCAGATGCAGCCTGAAATAGATCCCGGCAGCAAGATTTGTGCACACAGTGTTCGCTGCTTACTGGCAGGTTCCCATGCGATCCAGTTACACAATACCAAGTAAAACAACATTATACCATCTTTCTCAATGCATAATCCATCCAAAGCAAAGCAGAAGCAAACAAGCACGTAGTCAAATGGAGTGACATTTCAGCCGCCCGCGAGCCGTGAAACATCTACAGCCCGCAGCAGATGCAATATTTGAATAGCCTGATTTACAGTGAGCGTTATCATGCACTCATAAAACACCCGCAGCCAGCAGAGCACTACAGTTTTCCTCTCTCTCTCCCCGTCCCTAGTGGAAAAATGGATGAAGCACAACAAGATGGATTTTCTTGGGATTCCCTCGTGTGTCGCCTTCGGTTCGCACACAGATTCCTACAGGTGTGAGAGAGCAGTCCGCTCATTCATTTCTACACATGAAATAACTGCTTTTCCTGCAAAATGAAGTCCTCGCTCACTGTTGTGTTTTTGTGCAGGTTTCTGATCTTCCCCGCCATGGGCCAGTCTCTCCAGTCTGTTTTTAAAGACGGCGACGAGCTGCTGCCTGAGAAAGCCATTCTTCAGATTGGCTGTAGACTAGTGAGTTGATGTGTGATGTAGGATAATCCCTGAAGCAAAAATATGTACGATCAGGAGCACACTATTAACTATGAATCTGTTTCTCGAGATGTCCCTTAAGTGATAAATTGCAAAATTTCTTTCTGTTTTCAGTTGGATGCGCTGGAATATATCCATTCAAACGAGTATGTTCATGCTGACATTCAGGCAGAAAATATCTACATCATGCCAGGAGAGAAGTCACAGGTCAGAAATACTTCCTGAGCCTCTCTTTTCAATCTGAGTGTCTTTATCTGTGTGGTTTTCAAAAGGTTATTAATTTGTTGTGTGTGTGTGTGTGTGTGTGTGTGTGTGTGTGTGTGTGTGTGTAGGTGTACCTTGTAGGGTACTGCTATGCTTTCCGCTACTGTCCGAGTGGCGCGCATGTAGAGTACCGCGAAGCGAGCAGAAGTCAACACGAGGGAGCCGTACAGTTCATCAGTTTGGACGCCCATAAGGGAGCAGGTCAGGCAGAAAGCAAAACCTTCCCGCCCCGTCAGGGGACGACAAACTGTCCCAGACCCGTTTACTGAGCAGGCTCTGTAAGCCAAACCCCGGCAGCGCTCATCTTTTTCTGTCACACGTTGTGATGTGTTTTCCTCATCGTCTTTTCTATGTTTTTGTTTGTACTTTTTCTGTCTTGTGGAGCCACTTTAGCTGCACGTCTGTAAGAATACAGTTTAAAACGCCTTGGACTTGACTGGAATTTTTTTGTAGTCTCTATTTATCGCATTGCAAACTGACAAGAAACAGGAGGCACTGTGGTAGATTCATCTTAAATTTAGTCATAAGCTCAATATACCATGCAGGGAGGTTAAAAAAACAAACAAAACAAACAAAACAAAACCAAACAAAAAAAAACCCAAAAGATATCCTCATCTTTGTCTTTGCTTCCTTCAGCACCGTCTCGACGCAGTGACCTGCAGTCTTTGGGTTACTGCATGCTGCGCTGGCACACAGGGACGCTGCCGTGGGTCGCTCTCACCAACCCCGACCAGGTAGCCAACATGAAAAACAGGTGAGTTTTTTAATCTTTGGAATCAAATTCTCTAACAACCGCATTTCAAAACTCATACAGATTTTTAAAAAATGCAAATATTAAGGGACCATTCCAGTGATTTCACACTTTTACCCTGATATCTACAAAATGTAGAAACTTTATGTCTCTACTAATCTTTTCCCAAAGCAAACAGTCGTATTTTAGAACTCTGATATCACTTTCTCCTGCTTTTGGTTTCCATTCATTCCACTGTGATATGAAAATGAACTTTCAGAGACGTCAAACTTTCTTCACACCAGTATTCCATCACCGTAATAAAGTCATCCACATTCGTTTTCCTAAAAGCAGCGGCACTGTTGTGTTTTGATGACCTGAAAGTGGGTGGAGTGAAACGTTGCTCAGCCTTTAAAATAGTCCCCAGAGAAACATTTGCTTTACACAGAGAATTATCAGTTCTGTGCATTATAAGGTGGGTGTTTCAACTAAACAATCAAATTTGACGTCCAAATATTCAAATTCAAGCAAATATTCAAATTGAGGAATTTTGTTATATGTTGTGTAGTATTGCCACAAGATTTGCAGAAGGGTTTGTTTCAATGGAAAATGAAGGGAAATTGTAGTAAATTCAGAGTCACTTGGTACGGTCTTTTTTTAAAATTTAGCCATTTGCAATCACATTGTTCTGTTCGGTTATGGTTGGTTTTGAAGTTAAAAACCACAGCACAGAAAGAGAAAATGAAGAGGCTCAGTCATGTTGAAGTGTTTCATATTTCATCCCAGATACATGGACGATGTGCCGGCACTCTTGAGTCACTGCTTTGGCAGGAAGAGAGTTTCCAGTGAGTTTAATTCCCTTTGAAAGTTCTCTTATGTAACGTAAAATAAGTTGTATGGCTTTTTCACAGATACTTTTGCATTTTGTTGTGTTTTTTTTTTTTTTTTTTTAACATATATGGATCTCTTGTAGCCTGTTGGGCTCATAAAGTTGAACAGAACAAGTGAGTACAAGGCTGTGTGGTGTTGCAGGGGCGCTGCAGGCCTACCTGGCTGAAGTGATGGCTCTGCAGTACTCGGAGCAGCCTGACTACGCAGCTCTGAAGGCCGGCCTCTGTGCAGCCTTACAGCAGCTGGGCGGGGCGCTGGAGCAGCCGCTCAGCTTGTAGGTGAGAACGCACAACTCCTGTCTGCACACGGACCCCGACATTTACAGAACACAGCCTGGGTCCTAGGTGACGCGTAAAGTCACTGTGACTTTACATCAAGAGACTCGATCTCAAGCAGTATTTCAGCTTTTGCTGTCGAGACGGTGATATATTTTAACTATTTTGTTCTTACTCCATGTCACTGTAGATAAGATAGTCAAGATTGTTGAAGCTGTCTGTCTTCAGTGCAGACAGACAACTTTAATTTCACAGCTTTATCACAGCTTTATTCAAAATCATTCAGGGGACATTTCCCACGAATGTAAACCTTCCCATTTCTGTAAACTTTCTTTTGGTTTCTAGCTCGTTATGTTAATTATTGGTCATTTTTCCCCCATTTTTTTGTCTCTATATAATCTATCGTGGCTCAGTACTGAGGATGGAGTAGTGTGAAGATGGCCTTAAGGCTAGCAGTATTCTAAATGATCATATGTAGTTTAGTTTTTTTGATCATTTACAAAAAAACAAAAACAAAAAAAACAAAACAGTTGATCAAACTGATCCACTTCAATTAAAACCCATCATATCGACACCTTCCTAAAATAATCACCCAAATCATTTTTTCAGGTTTTTCAAGAGACACAAAAAACTTCACCAAAAATTAACTGTATGATATTTATTGATAATTTCACTCAAAAAGGTTATAAAAAAGGTGACTACTGACATACTAAAAACAGTGTCAGTCAATTATGTAACATAACAGAAATAAATGACTTAGGCAAATTTCTGAACATGCCTTTGTTGACTTAGGCAGTTGTAATACGTTATATGCCAGTGTCATACTAAACCTCATCACTTACCAACTGGGGATGAGGCCCTGGATCATTGAAATAACTTCACCTGCAGAGAAAATTTTCTTTCTTCTTGATACCGCTGCCCTCTTGAAACGTTTAAAATAGCCAAAAAAATAACGTAAAATTGCCTAAGTCACATTTTCTTTTGACTTAGGCAAAATAAAACTGCCTAAGTCACAGTTTTGACGTGATTCAGGGGTAGAATGGCACGATCTGTTCAACTGAGGATGCAGGCGATTTTACCAGAGGTGGCCAGCATCAAGAGGAGATGAATTAGGCAAAAAAAAAACCTAATTTTTGACAAAATATGACTTAGGCGATTATGTTAGGAAGGTGTCGATATGCACTGAACACATCAGTGACTGTGCCTCTTTACAACTGAAATAAGAAGAGCATGAAGGCTAAACATCAAACTGTGTCGACACCCACTAACTCTGGAGCGTATCCCATTCCATGTGAGGATGATCATTTAAAAAGGTGTGTGTTTTTTTTTTCCAGAGAAAAATGTAACAACATGAAGAGAATTGGAAGATGAGCTACAGATTTTTTACTAATTTTAGAGTAATGCTGTTTTATTTGATGTTTCATTGCACTGAGGTGGGAGTGGTTGTTGTGCTGCCTCTTGTGGCTGGAGGGAGTCGGCCATACTGACTGTCAGGGGAAGGGTGTTGTTCTCTCTCGGGGGTCGTGTGTGTTTGAACTCATGGTGCTGTAAGGTGTTTCGGATAAATGCATTAAGCAAGTGTTACGTTCTGCTGTTCGTTACCGTGCACTGCAGTTTTTAGCATTTCAAGGGCAATGTGAACTGGAGAGGAATGTAAGTTGCAATTTGTTAATTCACTAGTTAGGGGTGATTCATTGTCATTTTTACAAACGCAAATGTCTCAGTGTTTTTACCATGATTGTGTGTGGTTTTAGGGAATGTTTCCCCACCGTTTGTTAACTGAATTATAAAATGCTTTTTAATAAAATGCCTTTCACTACAGAGAAGAGGAGGATTGCTTGCTGGCAGTGACTTGAACATGTTTACTTCTTCTGTTTGTTTGTGTTTTTTGTTTTTTTTAATATCACGGAGATGTAAAAACATGAGAAAAGCCAGCAGATGTGGATCAACAATGATTAACCCTGAACCCGCTGTATATGATGTGCAGGAGCTTTTGCCTCAATAAAAATGTGTTTTATTACATGTTGGAGTCCCTTGGTGTCCTCCTGAAATCCCCTGGAAACCAACTAGCACTTTTTGTTTAACCCGGCCAAACACAACTTAGTATTTATTTTAAATCCCATTACATCCACCATGTTCAAATATTCCACTAACAAATTCCACCAATGCTATTTTTTTCCCTGCGGCTCACTTCTCTCGGTGTCGTGGCGTTCACCTCGCCCCTGCAGCTCCTCTGCACCGCACACCGTCACCGTCTGAATTTCACCAAACCCCAACACAACATGCTGATTCATTCAAGCACACAACACACGCGGGTATTTTTAAAGAAAACCTTTATAAAGTTTAAACATTTTCTGAACATAAACATTTAAATTTTAAACATTTCAGAACATATACAATACTTTATATGAAACAGTGAGTAATTCTCTTATTGTGCACACTCTGTAAGTAATTCAGAAAATAAACACTGTATCATCTTTGCCAATGTTCACACTCCTCTCATTCATGGCATTAATTCATTTCAAACCCTACATTTTCTGTCAACGTGAGGCACTTTCTGAATGAAGAGGCTCTGGAGATCAATTTAAAGCATAATGCAGAAAGAGTATAGCGCCCCCGTGAGGCAACACTTTGACACAACTACAGACTCAATAGCTTCATTGGATTGAAGACAAGTTAACACGCTTAAAACTGATCAACTGAGCTTATGATACACGCACACTGGCAGTGTGAGACAGCTAAACATGCAGGTTTAAATATAGTTTGAAATTGCAAATTGTTTTATGTTTGTAAACATTGGACCACAATGTATTTTTTTTTTGTTTTGTTTTGCCTGGTGGAAAGATGCAAAGAGATTTTCAGCAGAGATTATTAGGCAGTCCTATCCTTCAAGAGTCTAAGTGTATATATCCTTTACTAATTTACTCGACACAACCCCTGAAGTGGCTTACAAGGTCTAACGCCTCTGAATTTCACCAATGAAATGTCTTTGAAATGTCGTGCAATAACCTCTAAAACTGATTTTCTTGGTGATTTGGAGGTGATTGTATTCATTCGGAGAACAGAACGTCAGAAAAACATCACGTGTTTTGTCTGAAGTTTAGTTTCCCGGCTGCTGTCGACAGCGCAGCTCCAGGCTGTGACACTGCACATCACCGTCCTCAATATTCTGCATGACACTGAGGCTTGAGAGTCATTCATGTCCACAAATGGACTATCCTGGGCTGTAACCCCATGCAGCCTTAACGTTCGGTTGCTGTCTGGTGAAAACCTTATAACTCCAATTATGGTGTTTTTCATGCTTTTCATTGCAACGGAAGGATTACATGCTCCCAACCTCCAGGGCTTATTATGAAACCCCTTCAAAGCCCGAGGGACGACCACAGAAATGCACTGTCATGCTCAAAACAAGACAGCTTTTTGATTGAGAAAATACTGATATTTTGGAAATGCGAGGCTTTCACCTGACAGCAACAATCTGAATTATAATTTGAGTGGTATTCCCCTTTAACCCGGGCTACATCGTAAAAGTTTGGCGGCATGAGGACGTGTACTTTACAGAGGAGGGACCCCCCGTGGTTTATCATTCTTGGTCAGGACGAGGCGAGTACGTTTATGTGCGCACAATCTCCGCCGTGACGGCAGAGCTTGCTTGTCTGAGCTGGGAAGTGGAACATCCTGGAGGCCGTGAACGTCGCAGTGTAAATGGGAGCCTGTATGAGCAGATCTGGACTGGGGAAGTGGTTTGGCTGTGCTTTGTCATTACAAGGCAGTCGTGGCCAAATGGCTGGGGGTGGAGGGTCGCTCCTCCCGTTCAGCGGATGTCTCCTGTTCTGAAAGATGACAGCAAATCAGCAAAACGCTCAAGCACACCGGACGAGCATCTCGGTTCTCACAGCGCTAACTACAGCTCAGTCTACTGTCCGGCTCCTCTCACCGTGCTGCTCGTCTCCCTTTGCTTCGCTTTGCTCCTCCCCGACGTCCGCTTCCTCTCCCTCCTCGTCCACGTCGTCCACCTCCTCTGGCATTTCCATCTGACCCAAATCCTGCAGGTTCTCCACGCTTGATGACTTTTCCAAACAACATAAAGAAACGAATGAATTAAGCTTTTAGTTCTCAAAATCAAAATCACCTTGTGGAACTGTATTAGCAGTTCAAACATCTAATCAGTATCATCTCTTTTATTTTATTTTCATTTATTATATTTATCTTTTATGTCCTGTACTGCCTTAGGAAATTATTTTCTTTTATCATGTTTTCTTTGGTTTATTTCGGTTGTTTTCCTGGTTTCTCCATGAAGCCCTTTGTGACTGTGTTTTAAAAAGTCCCGTACAAATGAAGTTTATCGTTAGAATTACCTCTGAATGGGAGTAACAGTCTTCATCTGAGTTCCTGAATCCCTCTGGAGCCTCCATGAGGATCTCCAGACCCTCCACCTCCTCGTCATCACTGCTGACAGACACCAAGTGATATAACAACAAAATACACCAGGTACAGATGTACACAATAATCAAGGAAGTGTAAAGTCTTCCTTGGTATATTTATAGCAAGATATTACATGGAAACCTTTAATCTTCTGCTCAAATTGCTACGAAATGGGAATGGACACATAATACAGGAATTAGTCTTTAATGAAGTCCCTATTATGTGTTCACTTTCCAACACTCCCTCTCACCTCTCTCCAGTGTATATGTTCTTATCCTGTTCTTCCTCCTCTGTTTGCTCCTCCTCCATTTGGCATTGGTCCTTCTCCTCCTCTCTGTCCTTCTCCTTCTCCTCCACCTCTACTTCCTTTTGTTCCTCCTCTTCCTCCTCCTCCTCCTCCTCACTTTCATCCTCTTCGTCTTCGAGGTCGGAGCAATTGAGAAAGTCAAAACTCTCAAGGGCGGTCTCAACTTCCTGACTGAAACTAGAAGAACTGGGCAGATAAGCCTGTGGAGGAGAGAGCAGAAATTTGAGGTTTGAGAATACCATCGGCAGCATATCAGCTACACACACGGGAACGCCACACGATCTTAGGGGCGTGCTTACAATTTGAGATTCTTCTGGATGTTTTACTGGAGTGGAGTGGTGTGGATGACTGTGTTCCTCTGGGCAGCCTTGGTCCCTCGCTGCCTCTCCGTCTGCTCCCGTCTCAGTGGTGCTGTCCTCGGGTGCCGCTTCACACTGCTCGGCCTTCAGCGCTGACTCTTTGGGTCTATCATCATTTCCCTCCTGGGCGGACACACACACCTCCGGCTCACCACTGTCGGGCAGATCCGAGCCCTGTGGCCTCTCCGCCAGCATCGCAGGACGCTCAGAGGAGACGTCGAGGTCCGAGCAGCTCAGGTTGTCTGAGGTCTCACGGAGGTCAGCTGATCGGGCCGACGCCGCGTCAGTCACAGTACAATCTTGGCTAACGTCGCTGATGTGGCCGTCAGAGCTCGCGCTCTGCAGGTGGCCGTTGGGCACCGGACACTTCCCAGAGTCTATGGGGCCGAAAGCCTCCGCGGCGTCTGGCTCGTCCTCCTCTTGATTGGATGAGAGCGACGGCGTGGAGGTGCTGGGCTGGTGAGGGGTGAAGGACAGCTGAGCGGTGGGCGTGGTCTGTAGCGTGTTGGAGGCCGTCAGCCTCTGGGTGTGGTGAGCCAAGGCTGGACTGGACGAGTCGTCAGAGGACTCGGAGGAGTTGGACCAGACGGTCCCGTTCTCCAGCTCTCCCTGTCTCTTCAGCAGAGACTAGAGAGGACAGAGACAGACAAACTCAGTCAGATCATTATTCTATGAATAAGACATGATCAGAGTTTTCATTAGGGCTGGGTGATTTACTGATATCGTGAAATGAGACCAGATATCATCTGGGGTTGTGATTATCAGAATTTCGTGACGATAAGTGTCGTCTTTTCCTGGTTTAAAGGCTGAATGACAGTAAAGAGATCCACTTTTCTGAACTTACATTACAGACAATATAGATATTATAAATTATTATCGACAATATATAATATAGAGTATTAGAGACAATTACAGCATATAATCATGACATTATAGACTATATATCAAAAGTGTAGATGATCATCGCCCATGTGGCTTTTGCTACCAGGATCCCTAAACTGGAAGGACTTGTCTGAGGAACTTCTAAAAACACATGAGTACATTAAGAGTTATTTTAATAGGCTTTGCTTTCTTTGTTTTAGTGTCTTTCTTTGCGTGGCTTTCATGCTCAACCAGGAGAGGTGCTCTACCACTCCAGACTTCAAAATAAAAAATAAAACCATGAATGTTTAAAAATTTAACAGTTTAAAATTCAGTTTGACTAACTTTATTCTTTAAAGAGGGCTACTGTTTCTGCACTAGAGGCAACTCAACAAGTGCTTCCAGAAAAATGTGTTATGACCATTATGATTGTTATGATGATGATTCTGATTGCTTCCATTTTTGGTTTGATCAGCGGAGTACTCATCACACTACGCTACAGCTACGGGCCAACACACCGACTGTAAACAGGTGAATCGGGGCGCGGCGCTGGTGAAGTCGCAGTGCAACGAGGCTGTCCTGTCCGTCAAGGTGTCATGGAACAGCTCCAGCAGCGAGCGGCTGCGTCCGGCCCGGCCGCGCGGCACGCTCTTCAGCGGGGTGAGGAAGAGGAGGGACAGATTGGAGCGCTACTCAACCACTATTAAACAGCTACAAGGGCCACAGCTCTGCTCATACACACCGCTCGTCTCACACATCTCTCTAGCGCTATCACCCGCGTGGGGGTTCGCTCTCCTCGCGTTAGGCGCATCTCTATCATGACCGCACAGCCTAGAACACACTCCTCCTCGAATGCCCGCACACACATCACTACCACTACAGACGAAGCAGTTGGGGAGCAGCTGAAACAGAACAAGCCGGTAAAATGAAAGTAGTAATTGCCATCAGTTAAGATAAATGGCAAAATAAATAAATAAATAAATGCATGTTTACAATATCACAAACCCTACACAAACTACAAATGGGTGGAACAGCAGCGGGTGAAGGAGGTTGCTGTTAGCAGGCAAAATGAGATTGGCTATTCTCGGGTCATGTGACTCACATAGAACACCTGCTCCCGCATAGAGGGCGTATCAGGCGGACTCTGATTGGATAACAGCCGCTTGGAGACAGTGCTGGTGGTCGATGTCTGGTCGTCCTTATCAAATGGGCTGAAAAACAACAACAACAACAACAAAAAAATACAGACATCCAAGTGACATGAAGGATGAAAGCTGCAACAACAAACATTTAAAGGATCACACTTGTCCTGTTTTGACTTCTCTTCAACAGCCGTAACTGTATGTGTGTGTGACAAATATTGGTTGCATGTGTGTGTGTGTGCAGAATCTGCATCTTAACTGGACTTACCCCACTTCACTGCCACTCAGGTTGAAAAAAAAAAAGGGAAAAACTGATACCGTGAACCTTGAAAGTTGCTACACATGACTTATCCCATCTTGTGAGTACTTGGCATGAAACCTCACTAAGAAAACAACACCATTCGAACACTTTGAAGGAACTATTTTTTCCAAGCGTGTTTAGATTCTGGTCGGCAGCTCTCATCAGCCTTGTTGTGAGTGGCTGACTGACTAAAGTGCTGTTCAGCGATTGGCTTTAAAGCTGAACCACAGAGCAAAGGAAAAAGAGGTAGTGAAAAATTTGGATTTTGTTTCACTTTCCCCTCCCAGCTGTTCTGTAGGACAGTGGAAAATGCGGGTTACGGCTACTGCTTCTCTAGGGTGGAGGGATACGGGATGCGCAGACGTTACCGGATCTTTCTGAATGCTGGTAACAGGAAAAATACGGTTAGAAACAGTAATTTGAGCAAAGCTATCACTCATCATTGCACTCGGTAGTCGTCTGTGCATTTTAGCTTCAGAAAGCGACACTTGCTAAACTTTCTTTGAGTGAATTAAAGCGGTTATGTTTCAGAATGTTAGCTGGGGGGAAGTCATCTGCAATGGCAGGAGGCTAACAGTTAGCATTTGGGAGCACCCAGCCAGAATCCAGCGCTCGGTAATGTCATCACGATGAAGCAAAACAAGGCTTTTAGTGATCATTACCGAGGCGTGACGAGTTTCACGGAGCAGTTTTGTGTTAGAACATGAACATGAACATGAAGTTTAGCCTTCTAAGCTACCAAAGCGCATTCTGAACGCACTTATGCAACCAATATTTGTGACGAGCAGATTCAATCACAACTGCTGACGAGAAGACAAAGTGGACCTTTAAATACTTTGCATTTTTTTATTCATACTCCTGAAAAAGTTGTTTCTTTTCAGGGCAAAGCAGGTCCGAGAAAATGTAACAAGGCAGTGGAGGAGACACCCACCTCCAGGTGACCTCCAGGTTCAGTTTGACTGTCCCGAGGTCGTTGATGTCCACAGCGAGCGTCTGGGGAAGTGGGCAGAACAAGTCGAGCATCTCGCAGGACACGCTCCCCACCACCACGTGATTGGCCAGGCTCTTCAGCTCTGTTACCTGGGCAACCACGGCGGACAGTGAGCACAGTACGCAGCAGCTCTGAGCTCGTAAATTCACACCTTACACCAACTTTTTTTTCCATGTGGGTTTGGGATGCTTTTTTTTAATACTGATCTTATTTTTCATTCTTACACGTTTAGTTTTAGTTTATTTTTAGTGAAAGAGTTTTTAAAAAAAGGTATAAGACTGGAGCAGGGGCATATATTTGGGACAAATATAATGATACAAACAATCAAAATTATTTTACAATTACATTTACATAATTTTTCACTATATTCTCAGCTAACTCAAGGTTGGGGGCTATTTGTTTCCTTGCTGCACAAATGAATCATGTTAGCAGACTTTTACAACAACATGAGTTCAGATTATTTCACTCAGAATAATCCCATACATTTTCAGCATGGGTTGTGAAGACAGTGCCGAGGTTTGCAAGACACAGCCATCTTGTGGTGAAGTTGGCGTTCAATGAAAATCGCCAAAAAAATCTTTCTATTTTTTGTCACCTATTACATTTTAGTGAGTTTTACACACAGACAAGTTTTATTCAGAAAGTTCATAAATTGTACTTTTTATTTTTAGCTCAGTTTACAGTGTTTTTTTAGATTCCTAGTTTTAGTTTACTCTGATAATCTCCAAGTCTAATATTTTTCATGAATGTCTGTAGGTTCAGGTTCAGACCTAGTTTTCTCACCTTGATTGACAGCAGTTCTGTGATGAGAGGCAGGAAGATGTATTCCTCACTGTCCCATATCTGCTTGCTGCTGACCTCCACGCGGCCTCGCAGCCTCCAGCGTTGCCGGCCGTAGCGCATTAGGACCTGTTGGGGTCAGAAAGCAGCCGGCGTGACTCATGTGACCACAGACTCCAGAGAGCAAAATCTGTGCATCCGTGTGTACGCCGTGCACATCACTGACCTCATACTGGTCACCAGCACAGAGCCGTGCGAAGCCAGCAAGACCTGAAACACCCGAGATGGACAGGACAATAAGACTGGGTCTGGTGAGACGTTACATGGACAGTCACATGGTTGGACAAAAGTCACTCACCCTTCATCTTAATGTGAAACTCTCCCATCTGGCTCTCCAGTTCACTCTCGAGTGAACACATGTGCTGCAGGTAAGGAGAGAGCCAGAGAAGCAGCTCATGAATAAGTAATGATCTGGGATGCTTTTGAAATATGGTTTAAAATGTATTTTTAGCAATAAATAAATAACAAGTCCCTGAGAACCACAATGAATGTACGTGGTTACACTATATAAACAAGATTTAAAGGGATGTTTCACTCATTCTGAAAAATGCACTCAGTGACAATGAGAGGAAGATAACACCACTACTGTCCTACAGAACAACTTTAGAGAAGTGAAATGTCACCTGGGGGGGTTAAATAATATTATTTTCTAAATGATTCCTTTTAAGGTTTCCGACTCACCTCTGTGCATTCCCTGTAGCCCTTGTTGGCCTCGCTCAGGCTCTCCCGCGCCTCCCTGCTCCCTGTGGTGGAGTTGAAGGCCGCCACCATCTTACTTGCTCCATCGCGCAGCCGCCGCTGTATACAATACGCATCATACAGCTCCTCCACCTGAGCAGGCGAATATTACAGAAGTTTAAACGCCATGCTACGGTGGATCTCAATCCAGGGCCTCCTGGCCCAGAGAACCACTTGTTTTCCATCTTACCAGCTAATTAGCTGCAGTCACCTGCCACGCCAGGTGTGACTCACTAATTAGTCCCTGATTCGATGGCTGGCATGAAACCCTGCAGTGCCCTGGCTCCACTTCAGAGCACTGGCATTGTTTTTGACGTGCCAGTCCCACCAGCGCTGGGATTGGTCATGCAATTTGCTAGCACATTGCCCATTGGCTAAAACAGCCACGACCGACGCCCTCACCAAAACATAACCTTAACCTTAACCATGTGACCGAATCTTTGCCCACAACTCTGGTGGGATTCCAAATAACGCAGTCTTGGACCAACCATAGCTTCACACAGCATCCACCTGAGTCAAGGTCTATGTCATATCATTGTTGTTATTATAATTATTATTATTATATATTATTATTATTATTAGAGCTTACTATCATAGTTGTTGTTATTATAGGTAGTATTACTAATAATAGTAACAGTAGTAGTATTAGTAGTAGCAGTAACAGTAATAGTGCAGAGCAGTCGATAGACAGATAGATAGATAGACAGACAGATAGATAGATAGACAGATAGGCAGATAGACAGACAGACAGACAGACAGACACTATTGATCCTAGAGGAAATCAGGTGCCTCACTTTATAAGACAATTCGACTTCTTCACTAACAGCTACTGAGGATTACAGAGATAAGTGAGGAGAAACAGTGGGGGGAAGTTAGGAGAAAATTTAGTAGTAGTAATAGTAGTATCATAATTATTATTATAATTATCAACTGACTGCTGTGCACTGTATATACACACCTTGCTGAGGTGGAACTCCAAGCGGCGCATGAACCTCTCTATGGCTTTCACTTGCTGGAAAAAAGGAACAACAAATATAACTCAGTAAACTAATAAATCATCTTCTCCTGATCTATCTCCACCAGGTGACTCGCCAGTATGCAACAGGTGTGATGGAAACTCACCTTATCCAGCTCATACAGGGAGCCCTGCAGAGAAAACGACATGAGTAACACCGTTAGCATCACAGAGCATCAAATTAACACATAATGAATGAGGACTGGGATGGAACAGCTCGCTGGCACTAGCTGCCTGGTAGTATTTGTGTAACTAGTTTAGCCACATGTGCTCTCACCAATCGACCATTCCTCTTGTTTTCTCTGATCTGCTGACCCAGACTGTCCAGCTCCAGCTGGTGGACCTGCAGATATGACCTGACAACCAAAGAAAAAAACATCACAGTGACTTGGTTTTGACGTCCAAAGGGAGCCACTTCCTATTAGCTGAGTGATGTTTCATCTGGCAGCGGTCCACTGTAATCAGCGCAGACGGCGCCTCAGATGTGTTTACTCACTGTAAACCTCTGCGCAGGGCAGCGTACACTTCATCCAGCCGCTCGGGCTGCGGGGTTTTAGTGGGTGGGAGTTTGGTGGAGCCTGTGAACATCCTGCTTCCCTTAGAAGGCACTTTTCTCTCGGAGCATACAGTGCTGAAGGACAAAGAGATAAAGGATGGGATCATTTCTAACTAATCTAATAATGGCCTTCATACTTTGAGTGCTTAAATAGATAAAGAGAGAGTGAGAGAGCACTGCTCACCTGTTGAATGGAGAAAGACTGTCACTATTGCAGCATGCTTGGAGAGCTGAGTACAGCACAGCGGCTCTAACACACTGAAGGACATGTCCTGCAGTTACACAAAAAGGAGCACATTAGAGGCAGAACTCCTCCCTGGCTTCTTCCCTTTTCACTCGGTCCCTTGCTTTATAGGAACAGGCCACTTCTTCTCTAACAGCTACTGAGGATTACAGAGGTCAGAGAAGAGAAAATGGTGGAGGAAAGAGGACGGAAACTGCTCTCTCACTTCCTCCACCACACCACATTGTTTTGCTGGGAGTCTGGGATGGTGAGCGACATGGCAGCAACCGCAGTGGCCACCACTGACAACAGTGGGGAGTACAGTCTGCTTTTGCTTCGCTTCCCCTTCCTTTCCCTGTCTCTCCACCCCCCTCCACATCCAACACAGAGCACAGGAAGTCTCATGGCTGACTCTACACAGGAAATTCTACACAGAGGTTTGGCCCCAGAATATAAAACCATCTCTGCATGTGCGTGCGAGTGTGTAAAATTGCCTCTTTCTGCTCTGCTAAATCATTCCATGCAGGCGGAGAGAAAGTGCGTGGGACTGTGTAACAAACACATGTTGTGTCCGGTCTCCTCGGAGCAGCATGATGCCATCGTCAGGGGGACACAGACGTGAGCAGAAGCAGAGGGTCATGGCCTGGCTAAGCTTGCCACAAAAGGGATTACAGACTTAAACTGGACTAAATCTGTCAAGCAAGATCCAAACCCATATTAACACATGGAATCTGTGAATGAGTAAACTCAAAGCTTACGCAAACTACGGACAGAATGCAACAACCACTTGCATCTGCTGCCCCGCTCTGTTTTCTGTGCACTGTACTATCCAGAGAGACACATGTGAGCGCGGGCTCTCGGTGTGTTATTAACATAACAGATGGGAGTCAAGTGTTTGGGCCTTGTCGGAATCTCTGACACAGATGACACACATTTTATCAGCTAACGTGATCGGAGCCTCTTCAGGAACAACATTAGAGACAAGGGAATGTGCTTTCCCCCACTTGGGTCCAGATCCTCCTGGTCTAACAGCGACCAGTGTGGGGACGGTGGCTCGGTGGGCCTTGCAGTGCGCCAGGGGTCTGGCTAAACCCCTAATCCTGGCCACATGCTGAGAGGATTAGCTGGAGGCTGGTCAGGGTGAGAGCATGGCGGAGTAAAGGTGCCATACCAGAGAGCCTTTCCGGATCAAACAACCCCCCCACCCACTGTCCCACCAAGCCACCTCTGCCAAACACAAGAGGGAGGACGTGTGCTTCGGTCCTGACCCGCACCTTGAGCTGTGTCCAGCCATTTAAGGCCAGCGCACAGATTATGACACACTTCCACCTCAGACCTGCCCGTACACCTGTGGCAGGCGCGGCGGCCTCTATACATAGTGATTATTATCAGTGTTAATCGCCTAGTTTGTTGGTGAGATGTGTTTATCCCTTCCATCTGCAGTGTCAGTGCTCGGCTTTAACATTAATAGGGATCATTAGCTGTATTAATCTTCTCTGCGGGCAGTGAGAACAAAGAGGAGCCTGTTTCAGTCACCTCACAAGACTGGAGTTTATGAAGAGCCGGTCACACACTCACCAGGCCGGCGCGTGAACACCGGGTGGATGGAGACGAGCACGCGCGCGCACGCACACGTACGGTTAGGACAGCTTTTTTTTTTTTTTTTTTTTTTTTTTTGGTCTTCTTACAAACACGTTTTAGACTATGATTAACCCACACATGTATAAGTAT
>OMLB01064322.1:0-13635 GCA_900302555.1 Myripristis jacobus | reverse complement strand
GGTGTCCCGCAGCCTCAGCGGTGCGGGACACCCGGGGCCGGTGCGGTTAACCCGGAGCCGAGCGTTAGTGGACATATTACAGCGGAATAAGTCACGTGCGGGCGGAGAGGACCGTTTGTTCAGATTTAAGGAGAGGAGCAGGGGCGGCGGGGAAGTGGCGCATTTCCTTCACGGTTTTTCCAAATTAAACGGAGCGTTACAGGTGTCAGAAACTGGGGGTGTTATTAGTCACCGTCTAGATTCAGTAACTGCTCGCTTCCGACCGAAAGCGAAGTGTGTAGCGGTGCCGCCTCAGTGATTTAGAGCCAGGATAAGTACCTGAAGTCTGGAAGAGAGGCATGGCGTGTGACAGGGTAAGAAGTTCCCATTAGCGACCGGCAAATTAAGTTTCCTTTTGTCTGCTGGCCGGAGGCGCTGGTAAAGTTCTCCAACCACTTCACCAAGCAGCTAGGTAACGGTTAGGTCGGTTTACAGCGTATCATGTCTAAATGTTAGCCAGTGCTCGTCAGGTGCCGGGCAGAGCAGGCCAACGTGTCCAGCCACAGCCTGAGCCAGGTTACCCGTCTGCTGCGGCCGGGGACCATCACCTGGCCCGGAGCACGAGCAGCCCGGCATCATCATCATCATCATCATCATCATCATCATCATCCTCACCTGCTGAGTAAACATGGAGAAAATATCCTAGGGCTGGAGGGCGACCCAGAGTGGATTTAAAGGCCCATATAATATCGATAGTTTGGAGCAGGAGAAAGCCGATAGTCGATTAACTGACCGACAGACACACACATACCATGCAAAGAAGAAAAAAATTGACACTGTCAGAAATGAACTATCCATGACTGACTTTGATGATATATAACCATGAACTGAACTTGTGTCAAAATAATAAAAACCTAAATAAATACATAAATGAATCTGAATCACTAAACATCAGATTGAATGTGATGAGTAAATATATCTGAAACTGAAAATAAAACAAACAAATCCAGTATGTAAAATAACGGAGTGGGTGGGAGCTCTTTTTACTATTTGAGCAATATTTCCCGTTCAGAGTCACTAATTCCGGTTGAGAAGCCTCATATTTTAATGGAGGAAGCAGAGTTCCTCTGAAATGTTGAGCTTTACAGGAAGAATAATTTAACTTCATTATTGTAGGCTTTAGCAGAATTAAGCTGATTATTGTATCAGATTGTTTCATTTTTGCTAACAGCACTTAAACCATTATTCTGTTCATATGTTCATTCATATATGAATCATTTAAGTTACTTATTCATGTCCCCTTTGCCTTAGGACAAAGTCATTTTTGTGTAGGACTAGGGTTAGTCATTCTAGTTCCTACCTCTCAGCCATCGGCCGCTATCAGAGCCAAGTTCTACCGATAACAATAGTTTGTAAAATGTCCCATCAGCGCTGAGTAATCTGCCAAACTGATTAATCGGTCAACCTCTAATTAGGGCTACATTAGTCTAATCTCTAATAAGAGATGCTATGTCCTCAAACCTCAGAAACCCAGTGCACAAAGAGTCACACTTTTCATATCACTTCACCTTTTATTCACAATTAACATCACTAATTGGGGGCAAAAACTCACAGTCCTCCATTAGTTTTCCTGTGTAGCAGCCTCAGACTTTGTCTCATCACGTCACAAGATGAAGCTCTTGGTTTTGATGAGTTTGCAAGGTTTAGGCTTTCCCACACGTATTTCATAACACCAGTGCATTAACTGAGCAATGTTCCTCTTTTAATTGAAAAACTCACGATGTCTTAGATGAGAGAAGTCTAGTACCTGTCAGTGGGGGGCTGAGTAGAGGTGTAACGGTTCAAGAAACCTGTGGTTCAGGTCATACTGCAGTTTTGGGTCATGATTTCAGTTTTGGTTCGGTTTGTTTTTTACATTAGGGAGAAAGAAACACTACCATTTTCAGTGTTCTCTATATTTAGTCTCATTTACAAAGCTAACTTCTTTTCCTTTCTGAGATTTAGGATAACAATATGAAATCAACAAATATTCTTTCAAAGGCAAAAGTCTTTATAGACATTTTAAAACAAGCAAAAATACTTTCAGTATATTCATTAATTCATCAGTTAAGCATGTGTTTATATGGCTCTCGTCCAGTGGATGTGTGTGTAACACTGCACTTTTCATCTCCCAGTTCAAAGGTCAGTCAGGTAACTCTCCTTGGCACTGGAGGTCCAAACATCACTGGTTACAGTTTTGTAGGGTGTGCTGTGTATTGAACAGTGCAGTTTCTTTGCAATTCAGCTTTACACCCCTGGGACTGCTGGATCCTATTTTTGCAGTGCTTGAGGATAAGCTAGAGAGCAGCAAGAAGTTTGCTTCTTATTTAAATCTAATCACTTTATTTATATAGCGCCTTTTGAGCAAAATTGCAATACAAGGTGCTTAGCAATACAATGAAAATATAACTATGTAATGAAGGTACAACAATACAGTGAAAATAAATGGTAATATAAGGAAATGATATAGGAAATAAGAGACATGGTAGAAGAGACCAGTGTAGGACAGTAATAGAGGGGAGATTAAAATGAAATGGATTAAGAGAATGCTAAGATAAAAAGGTATGTCTTAAGATTTCTTCTCAAGGTGTTTACAGATTATGACGCCCTCTGCTCCTCTGGCAGGCTGTTCAGAGGCGAGGACTGGACACTAAATGCCGCGTCCCCATAGTCCTGTGTCCTCACCCTGGGAACAACTAAAAGGCCAGTGTCAGAGTACCTGAGTGACCCAGAGCGAGTACACATTAAAAGCATGTCTGAAATATTCAGGTGCTAGTCCATTAGTCGTTTGAATATCAATAAATTGATCTTAAAATCTATTATAAAACTGACATGCAATCAATAAAGGGACTTCTGCTGCTGGTCAGTACTTGTGCTGCTGAATGATCTGTAGCTTATTTGTAGCTGTGTTAGGTAGAGAAGAGCAT
Organism: Myripristis jacobus; assembly: GCA_900302555.1. Lineage (NCBI taxonomy): Eukaryota > Metazoa > Chordata > Actinopteri > Holocentriformes > Holocentridae > Myripristis > Myripristis jacobus. Next base: position 10,690 of record OMLB01064322.1, on the reverse strand, counting down.
TTCAGTGACCAAGCCAGCTTTTGTGAGATTACTGGTGAGAGATTGAAAATTCACATCACGCAGAATCTCATTCCGGACCTTTGCTCTGATAATTAAAACCTCAGTCTTATCATAGTTCATTTGCAAGGAATTATGTGACATCTGCAAGTTGATTTGAACAATTACATTTTTTAAACATAATTTGTGGATAAAAAAACAACAGAACCCATGGCTCATTGTGGAGGAAAAATACATAGCACCATGGCATCAAGGTCAAATTAGGGATTTATTCAGCAATCAGACTTGTACATAATTATAAAAAACAATACAAATAACAAGTTATCAAATTTGGCCAAGCATTTATAGTCAGATCAACTGCTTTGACAGATGGTAAGATAGGGAGATCTGAGTCCTACTTACAGCTAATTGAGGCTAAGCAGACTTGATGGCTACAAGAAAGTGATTAATCCCTGACCACTGTCCATCATCCCAGTGTGAAGGGTAAAGAAGCCAAAATGTCAAAATACATTTTTTTTTTCTTTGTTAACACTGAATAGGCCTTCTGAATGGGGAACGAGTCAAATGCTGTTCAGTTTATCATGTCAGTTTGACCTGAACCCCCAACATACTATTCCCCTAAGCCAGTCTAGCCAGAACGCAGTCGTGTGCTGGTATACTGGTTTCACATTTCATACAGTAAAAAGGTAAAATTCTCTTTAAATGTAGACACACAGGTCTAAATAATTGATTCTCCATTTCATAAACTATATTTGCAAGCAAAACATGCAATGTGGCAACTTCTGGTGTGGTCTAGCACTCTTATTTGTCAGACAGTTTTGATAATTTACAGTAGCTGAATATGTGTGACCATAATGGTCCCATAAAAACATAGTAACCCAAGCCTACCAGACCTTGATTTTTAATTTACATAAATTATTCAATACATTTTTTTTTACCACTGGACAAATCTAAAATTTCAACGTTGGTTGATTTTTTAAAAATTGGTTGTACAGTCATACATCCATTTCACCTGTCACCCAGACACTAAGTTGTCATTCAAGCTGGTAGCATTTCACCACCAATGACATGGAAAACCATCAACCCAAAGTGGAATGGCTACATGAGGGAAGAAAACAACCTTAATTTAATTGCACTTATTAGTGTCAATGTCTAGCATATAATAATAGGGACAAACTAGGGGTGTTATAGTGGTAAGAAAGGAGCATACGATTAAGTGGTCTAGAAGCTCTTACAAACTAATGGGTTTAAAAAGGTCTGTCTCTCCCATGGAAAAATAAAAATATCTCATATTTCATTTAGTTTCATACTTTGAGGTGGCTGTATTAAAATAGATAAAACTAAACTGTAATATCCTTAACATCCTGAATGTTGCCGTAGCCTAGTTTTGGCCTTGGCCAGAAACTTTGTGACAGAGATAAAAGGATAATTCCCCATAACTTCTACCTGGGCCTAAATTTGCTGTCATGCTGATTGACTGGTGAAAAATTATTAAAAACACTTATCCTACTGTTAGACAGCAGTGCTCCCTGCACACTGAGAGGTATGTAAAGCTCTTCAGTGATGTCAATGACTAAATTTGGTTCAGTATTAATCAACATGATCGCAGAAACTTGGATAATAAGGCCCGACTACTTTTCCTTACCATGGCACACACACTTCTCCCTGTCAAGATTAATGGATTTACTAATGGAATTCTACATTATGACCAAAGGTTTCCTGAAAACCTGACCACAGAAAAAGTAGGAGGATGTAGCAATGCCTGATGAAAATAAATGTAAAATTTTTTTAGCCATGTGTATGATGTTTGGTAAAATTACACTGCACTGCATCCGCTTTTAGGTACAAGTATTTTTTGTTTTGTTTTAATGAATCTACTGGGCTATTCTGCACAAATAAAGCAAGGGAATGTTATTTTTAAATGCAGATAAAGTGGTGCAGTTATTGGCTTCCATGTCACTGAGCCACTACTCACCAGTGGAAAAATGCAAAGGCAACATTAAGGAGGCTACTTATACTGCCGTCTAACACAGCCACCCCAAACTCGGAAATACACACATACACAGATCTTGTTTTCTAGTATCATCCTTAAAATCCATATTAAAAAGCAATGCGACTTAAACAAGTCTTTAACGAGCATGATGTTTGTTTCTGTGCAGGATGCATCTGATTTGTGAACCTAAAAGCCAAGAGTTAAATGAAGATGGGTACAAGAGTCTATTATGTGTATACTGGTTGGACGCTCACATCCATCACCGGTCCATCATGCTGAGGATCATCTCAGGAGTGAGGTCTCCGTTAGGTGGGGCTTCGGACAGCTGCACCTCCTGTGTCGTCTCCTCTCCCTGGGCCAACCCCTCCACCTGAACGGGCAGTTTCCCTCCAACAGCCTCCACTTCCTCAGTGGTTTCCTCAGCGATGTCGTCCTCCTGCTCAGCTCCAATCTCCTTCTTCACGATGATGTCCACCTCTCCAGTGGCTTCATCTTCCACACGGATGATGGCAGACGCTATTCAGAGGGTTTCGGGTTAGAAAATACCTTTATGAATTTCCATAACTAAGTGCAGATTCAAAAAAGAGGAGTCGTGTAAGGAGGGATTTTGCGTTCAAGTGAATACTCAGGGGATAATAATAAATTTACAAAACAAAATATGTAAACGGTGCCATCAAAGTTTCCTGTTAAATGACACAAGTTGTTTCTTTAATTATGTATAAGCCTACTTTTTTTCATATTTTTCTAATCTCTCTGCTGGATACTATAATGGAAATTCTGTGCAATCTAAAAAGTTGTTATTTAAGTACAGTTGACTTATGTTTGTTTTAAATACATGAAGGCTTAAATTCTTGAAGGTTCAACAGATTTTAATAAAGCAGTGAATGTTGAAGTAAATATGATTTTCTCTCTCTCTCTTTTTTTTCTTACCATGGTATCAAAACGGGTATTGAGAATCGTGGAAATTCACTGGTATTAGTATCGACTACTGAATTTCTGGTATTGTGACAACCCCTAGATTGATGTGATACTGATTTCAACCATCTAGCCTAGCCCCACTTATAAACAACTACTATTCACAGTGATTTGTTAGACTTCAGCGGACATTAGTAAGCCTATGATAAACATTAAGTAGAGCGTATAGGAATCAGATACTTACTGGTTGGTTTACTCTTTGGGGGCCGTCCACGTTTCCTCTTGGCTGGTGGCTCCTCAGGTGCCGGGGTAGGGAAGACAGCTGGGGCCTGTTCCACCTCAATCTCAGGCAGCAACTCCTCTTCCTCTTCCAGCTCATCCAGCTCAGCCTCTACATGTGAGAGAGAGAGCAAGGAAACATGGGGCGTGTTAACTTTCAGTAGGTGTCTATCAAGGTTCAAACCTCTTTAAAAGATACATTAAGACTGGGCAATCCCACATATAAAGAGAAAAAAGATATTCATAGTTTATTGGAACTGGATTTTTTTTTCCAGTAATAAACATAAAAATCTCTGATTTTAAGTAAAAAAAAACTTTTACAGTAAACACATGCAAAAGCATCATCCATCTTACTACCACATGCTGACAGTGTGTACAAAAAGCTCAGACAGATTTCAGAATGAAAAAACAAATCATGTCAGAAGGCCAGTGAGCCAGTGAGTATTAGGATGACTGTTTGAGCAGGTGGTGACATACTGCATTACAGACTCAGGCTGCAGTGAGAATGAACTCTAATTCTATCAAATGAAAATGAGTACATTTCCTCTGGTGCTGCTGGATAAATACCCCTTTTGTTACTTTAAGTGGTAGAGAATCTGTGTATCTTAACTACTTTTAATCAAAATAAGTAATAATTTACCATCGAATTTATAATAAAAGAGAGGCATTAACCAGTAGTCTCCAAACATGTACTATCCTGAGTGATGTGTATACACGTTTTCATTCCAACCAGACAGTCCACCAGCTGATTTCACTGTTATCATGGCCCAGGTATCATGATAGCACCTTATTATCTGTTATGGTCTGATTTCCACCCCGAGTCAGGACCAAGATCCCTGGGAAACATTTCCAACACAGGCCGAGAAACTGCGAATATGCTATTGTCAATCAATGCAGCTTTAAACCCCTGGTAAACATTCTTTTATCCCTAAGTACATTTCAAAATGAACAGCTCATGCCAACATATTTTGCTGTCAGAATGCTATGAACACAAAATGCATACACTACAGGTTGGCTGGTCTGTAGTAGCAGCCAATGATTATGGCAATACACCCTCTGATTTATGAACAGTTCACATTTCATAGGGTTATACCTGTGTCATCATCATCGTCATCCTTCCTGGAGCGCATCTTCTTCTTCCTGCCACGGCGGCTCCTCTTGACCGGAGATTCGTTCTCCTCCCCGATGTCCTCGCCCGTGCAGTTCTCAGCATGACGCAGCATTGTGTTCTGAGGGGCAGAGCAAACACGTGACCATCACAGCCACATATGTTCCTGTGTGCAAGAGCCAGCTCTCCGTAACGTGAAGGGTACTTGTGCATGCTTGCAACATCTCAGGGCTGAATCTTACCCTACGAGTGAACGTCTTGCTACACTTGCTGCAGACAAAGGCAGTGGGCACGAAGTTAGGATCATGGTAGCGCCTGAAGTGCATGTCCAGCAGCTGCTTCTGCCGGAATGTTTTCTCACACTGACTGCAGGCAAACGGCTTCTCTCCTGTATGTGTCCGTTTGTGCATTATCATGTGGCGCTCCTACAAGGTGAGATGTCACAGAAGAACAGCCATTTTAGCTTACAAATAAAAAAAAAAAGACAAGAGATACAGATATGAAATGCAAACTATGGCATCAACTACTCCACACTTGACGTGACACACCTGTCTGCAGCAGTAGTCGCACTGTTCGCACTTAAAACGCTTCTCATTCTTGTGAGTCTTCTGGTGTTGGATGAGTGCGTAACGCTCATGGAAGACAGCGTCACAATAACGGCACTTCTTGCCTGTTTCAATGAATGAGTGCTGCTTCCGCAAGTGGACACCTTGGGAAGAAACAGTAAGTCAGTATAGCTACAAGCACTGGGCCTAAATCCCTCACAAGTGCCCAACAAGTGTGACATGGGCCGTTTATCCCATTGTCAAAAAGCTAAGCCAGTTTGAGATTCATAGCTGCTATGCTTTGAAAGATGCTATGAAGGCCAAATAGATACAACAAATTGGTGTCATACACAAGTACAGTGAGCAGGAATACAGTGAATACACTTACATGCATGCCAAAATTCAGATTACTGGGACTAATCAGTTTGAGGCAAAATTTCACTTATATGGTTCATATGGTTTGAAGAAATCTGATTTCTATAATAACCCTTTAAATTTTAGAATGGAAGATAGGGCTTAAAAACTTGCACTCTGAAGCAACCAAAATAAATCTGGAGGTGTTCACATGCCCCAAAAAGACTGAGCAGAAATCTAGGTGTGTTAACCAGGCTAAGCTAAGATTATGACTTACTGTGATCAAGATAATCAGATAAAGGCATTTTCACGTCAATTTCAATAATTGTGCCTTAGTGTTAGCATACTGCCAGAATTAGCTTTAGATTAGGACTGAACAATTAATCGAAATGTTATGGAAATAGCAATATGGCCAAATGCAATATCCAAATCACAGGGGTTGTAGTGTGTGACAAAACGGCATTACAAATGAGGTACCGCAATGATACAGAGTTGCCCTCACCTACAAATTGTATCCAGATGTAAGAAAATGGGAACAAACCACAACAAAAGTTGCATCATCATTTTTAAATATTTATCCGGTGAAAAATTTGAAGTAGGATGCAAAAATTAGTACCGACTGAAATTGGGTATTGTATCACAATATGGTGGGTTTTTTTTTTCTAAACTTATTTAGCTCTAATTTTAAGTGAATTACTTGTATGTATGTAAATGTACTCAGTAACAGCAGAGGGAAGATTGTGACAGTACACTATAACATCAGATATTGTGGTTATTATAAAGCTTCCACGGTAAATTTTTTAGATGTAACACACAACGTACCAAGATCACTCTTGCGGGCGATAACTGTATCACAGTGGGGGCAGTGGAATTTGGCCACGTTCTCTGTGTGTTTTTGCAGAATGTGCATCTTCATGGTGCCGCTCTGTGTGAAGCGAGCGTGGCAGATGTAGCACTCATACGGCTTCTCACCTGCAACAAAGAGGAGACGGCATTGTAAACAAGCGATTGTTCCCTCAAACGATAAGTAGCCTAAGCCAGGAATATCTTTTCACTACTTAAGGTTGCGACTGTCTTACCCGAGTGTGTCCTCATGTGTCTCTTCAGCTTGTAAGTATCTCTGCTGGCATAGCTACACAGACTGCATTGGAAAGGTCGCTCCCCTGTATGAGAGCGGATGTGCCTTTTCAACTTGCTCACCTGTGGAGGGGGGAAAAAAAAGAGAAACCATCAAAACACACCACCACAGGCTTCAAAAAGGGAAATTCAGATTAGGTAGGTTCACAAACAAAAATGAGTACAATGAGAGAAAACTTGCCTCTACGCTGCAATAGTCACACATGGAGCATTTGAAAGGCTTCTCGTGTGTGTGTTTGTAGCGACGATGGCGCACCAACTCACCGCTGGTCACAAATGCCATATCACAGTCTGTGCATTTATGGGGCCGTGTGCCTATAAAATTGAAGAATATATTAATGAAAGAATATTGCTGCATCTATTCATTATATTCACCTATTCTATTAAGCTTCCCCCAGCAAAGCTTAATTTACCAAGTTATCCAAATCATCTTGACTATACCAAATCTTATCTAACTAAAAAAATCACACTTCAAATACCTGTGTGTGTGTTGAGATGGTTCCTCAGCAATGTGACGGTCCTAAAGGCTCTTCCACATAAGTGACATTTATGTGGCCTTTCATCTGTGTGACTCTTCATGTGGCGGTCCAGGTTGGAGCGTCGTGGACATGTGTAGCTACACAGCTCACACTGAAATGTCTTCTTTACACCTAAAAGACATAAAGAAAAGATAAGGGATTTCTCCAATGCAACACAGACCCACTCCATCGCTGATCACACCCTGGCACAGCAAAACGTCGGCAAGTGAATCTCTCAACAGATCCAGTTCAGGGTTTTACAATTTAGAACCTGCAAGAGAAGACGGCAAAGTCTCTCGTGGATGTGATCAGATTATGTATACTTGTCATATTTTTTCACATTTGTGTTCCCTACACAGCGTGGAGAGTTAAAGTGCATGTACGAAAAAGAATTTAGGCCATACAGACAGATTAATTTCAACTGTTTATGTGACCTTTAGATAAAACAAAGGTCTTGTTGCCAGGTTTTTGCAATCTTTGTGAACGGATAATCTTTGTTCCGCATCCATAGTACTGGGATTGTAGCTGAGAAACCAATTTGGCGTGTGGAGGATGCAAATATATAAGCTTATGTTTGATTTGCTGGTCAAGGTTGTAACAGTGCAGGCATAAACTATTGCTATACACAACAATGTGTGTTTGCATCAGTCTATGTTCAATTTTCAAGACAGAACAGACCATCTCATCTCCTTTCACATCTTTTTGACCATCAGGGCACAGAGTATACACCGTGGCATGCTTCCCTAATATTTTCCAGTGTCCGTGGCCATCACTGCAAACAATAAGCTTGTTTTCAAATTACTTTTAATTAAATTATTATTATTAGAGCAACTCTCATTTCCTGCACTTCCTCTATTGTGTCATACACACATAAAGAAACATGCTGTAGGACTGACCTTTCTTCTTGATCTTGGTGGGCTTGGGTGGCTTCATGTTGCCCACAACCTTCTCAGCATTCACCTCTGACAGGAGCCCCTCCTGCTGCTCCTCCTCAAAGTCATAGACAGACACATCCATGTCACGATCACCATCTGCATAGCGCAGTCGGCTCTTTTTTCCTTTCTTTCCCTTCCGAACAATAGCAGCGGGCTGGTAGTCTGGGTCTTTGGACCACTCAGCATCTTCTTGCTGGGGCTCAGTGGGTTCCTCCTCTATTGGTGCTGCCTCCTCCTCCTCTTCTCCCCTGGTGACTTGAAGCTCCTCATGGGCTGCCTGGAGCTCCTCTTGCTCTACAGTCTCCACCTCTCCATTAGCACCAACTTTCACCACCTGGAAAGGAACAAGGTAACAAGGTGCATCTTTCATGAGCAGACTTCCCTCTGGCACCCTGAAGCAGGTAGCATAGCAGTGCACCAACTGTGGCAGTTTGTTTTGAGCAGAATATCTAAAAGGAAGTTAATTTGGTTGTAGTGTGGTTCAATGTGGGCTCATACCTGGAAGCCCTCTGGCAAGGGAAGAGTGTGACAAATAACTGGCTCTGAGTCCTTGCTAGCTGCTGATGCATCAACAAACGTGGCCTGGAGACCCTCCACAGTTGTGGTTGTGACTGGTACCTGCACCAGCTGAAGCTGACCAAGACCTAGTGCAGCTCCTGCCTGCTCCTCCATATTCACCACCTACATGGAATAAGAAGTCATTTCACCTTAACCAAAAGCAAAAAAACAAATCCTCAACAATAGTGTTGAAAGAATTTGCAGCAATGGTCCAACCAACGTTCCACACAAACCTGGAGGGTGATTATCTGGCCCTCATCTCCACCAGTAACAGTCACTGTGCCGCCCCCCTCCAGCACTTCAGTCTTCATTTGTAGCAAAGCTGGATCAAGAGCGTCCATCACCATCATCTCCATGTTACCAGCCACCTCCCCTTGTGAAGCTATGGCTGCCCCCTGCATCAGGGCCTCCCCACCCTCTGGCAGGACCTTTCCATCAGCCAGGGCAGCAGCCTGAGTGGTCTCCATGGACACAACCTCGCCCTCCATGGAAACGGGCTAACCAACACTCTAGCAAACAGAGAGGACAAATAAAAACATGTAATAAGAGCAATAAGGACTTACATACGCCTGAACTTTAGTATTTTTTCCTCTGTGCTTTGTCACTAGAAGTCCAATACATTTGATCCGAGTAAGAGTAAAATCTTCAGCCACAGCAAAGTAGCCACATAAACTGTCGGGGTAATTCAGTGTCAGCGTACTGCTGACATTATTCTTTATCATTAACAGGGGGCGCTCTCATCCATTACATATGTTTATATCAAATCCCGAGTTTGGAGGGATATGGTAGCTGAAAATAACAACAACAATAATAATAATAATAAAAACAACAGTCTTTACTCCAAGGTCATAGGCTAATGGTGACATTAGTGCAAAAATAATAGCGGGGTTAATTACAGTAATGAGACTGTGGACATAATGATAAGAAAAAAACGTGTTACTCCAAAACGAACAAATACTCAAAAACTTTTTTGTTAACCTTGCTCCCTATAACTTCCACAAAATCACCCTGTCGCTTACTGTTATGGCTAATCTTCAGACTACCATCAAAGTTTTTGAGTCTTACTTCAGCGATTTCTTTATAGGAAAGAGTTGCATGTGCTAACAAATCGTCCAATCGTCGTGGTTACACGACTGTAATGATCCCTTTACCTTTTTAATTTAACATAAAGTGCTTATTATAAACCAAGTCGCAATCCTGCGACACACTACAGACATGATTTAATGGGTTTATTAGCTTTGCATCGGTCTAAGGTTCAAAGCGACCCACCCCTGTTCTCTAAAAACACTTTAAAACGTAACCTCTGTGATTAAAACATCACTATATCAGGCTGAAAATGATGCAAAATACTTTTGTTTGGCAACTCGTTGGGCGCGAGTTCGTCTGAGAAGAGGAAACAAAAGGCACGGTAAGATGGACGTCAGGCCTAAACTAACTTAAAACCACAACCACGGTTAATGTGGCCATCTTTGCGCAAATGTCACCATATATCAGAGAAAAGCCGCGGATACGTTCGCCTGAGACACTTAACTGTAAATTGTACACTTATTTACTCAATTTTGGAAAACGATAGAGGGAGACAAACACCCCCCGCTAGCCGCCTGGACGGCAAGCCCTACCGTGACACCTAGAGGCCGACGACAGCTCCTACAAAAACGTTCCCCTTCACCGGCAGGAACTAACTGTTTCACTTACTCTCCGGCACTCTCTTCTCCACTTCTACGTGTTTCGGAGGTCAGCTCCCGTGTTTTCTCCCTTCCGCTCCGCTCCGGTCGTCCGTAGCTCTCGAATCAGACTATTAATTGTTCTCCCGCTTTGGAAGAGTTAGCCTGACACAAAATGGCGGCCTGTTGTTGTGAACGGACATGCGCAAACAGAGGACCGACGGGAGAAAACGGGAGGGCAGGCGGCCCGCGCCAGTTTTGAATTCGAGCGTGGGCGTGGCGTCCGAGTGAGCGATCACTGTGTCCCACGTGGCCCCGCCCCCCAGCAATGGCGTTTATTCATCAGGGTGATTACAACGATGATGATGATGATTGTTATTATTGTTTATAGTTTCTAGTGTTTGTAGTGGTAGTTGCAGGAGGAGCAGGGAACATGAAAGTAGTATAAATAATATACTTCTTAATATACGGAGAGGGGCGAAGTTGTTGTCTTTTGCTTGTCTGCTTGTTTTTTGTTTGTTTGGCTTTTTTTGTTGTTGTAAATTTGCAAAGAAGAGTCGATTTTGACCTCATACGTTTTCAAAATATAACATAATCGGGTAGGTTCGGTTCTATGCAGTAATAAAACACTGAAAACCAACCAGCAGAGGGCAATATGACTGTTGAAAGTGTAGGGCGACTCCCCGA
>OMLB01064321.1:25379-44510 GCA_900302555.1 Myripristis jacobus | reverse complement strand
ATCAAAATTTTAAGACCAGTTGAAAAATTGCAAGAATTTACATTTTTCACTGTTGGATCTTAAGAAGGTTCTAAGTAGAGTTTCAAAATGCAAAAAGAAGATATGGGAGTAAGATTAAAAAAAAAAAATTGGATTAAGCAATTTATTGCAAACAACCATTGAACTGAAATAGGCTGTTCATCAGCTGATCAAAAGTTTAAGACCACTGCTTTTAAAAGCCCAAATCTTTGCAAAAATGTGGATTCAGACACGGTCAAGACACGTGACGATTCTCGGCCCAAATTAAGCTTGTCACTGGTGCCAACTGCAGTCCCATAACCATCAGACGCCATCTGCGAAAGATGGGTTTTAAGAACAAAAAATGTTTTCAAAGGCCTCGTCTCCTTCAACGGCACAAAATTGCCCGTTTGGAGTTTGCACGAGAGCACCAAACATGGGACATTGAAAGGTGGAAGAAAGTTTTATTCTCTGATGAGAAAAATTTTAACCTTGACGGTCCTGATGGCTTCCAACATTACTGGCATGACAAGGAGATCCCACCTGAGATGTTTTCTACACGGCACAGTGGAGGGAGCACCATCATGATATCTGGGGGGCTTTTTCCTTCAGTGGAACAATGGAGCTTCAGGTTGTGCAGCGGCATCAAACAGCAGCTGGCTATGTGGAGATGTTGCAGGGCGCATCCCTCATGACTGAAGGCCGTAATGACTGGGTTTTTCAACAGGACAACGCTGCAGTTCACAATGCCCGCCTGACAAAGGACTTCTTCCAGAGAAATAACATCACTCTTTTGAACCATCCTGCGTGTTCCCCTGATCTAAATCCAACTGAGAACATTTGGGGTTGGATGGCAAGGGAAGTTTACAAAAATGGACACCAGTTCCAGACAGTGGATGCCCTCCATGAAGCTATCTTCACCACTTGGAGCAACATTCCCACTAGCCTCCTGGAAACACTAGCATCAAGCATGCTGAAACGAATTTTTGAAGTGATTAACAAGAATGGTGCAGCTGCTCATTACTGAGTCCTTTTTTGAAAAATGTATTTCTATTTTAGGGGGTTTTGGGTTTTTTTGAGATATGGGGCTCTAGTTTCCCGGCGCAGCGCAGGGGGCGCAGTGAGGCGCACTCCCATTTCTTCTTTTTGCATTTTGAAGCTCTACTTAGAACCTTCTTAAGATCCAACAGTGCAAAATGTAAATTCTTGCAATTTTTCAACTGGTCTTAAAATTTTGAACAGGAGTGTACTGCTAACAAACAAATGGAATGGGGTCAAAACATAACCTCTGTCCAATTCAACTGGTGGAGGTAAGTTGATGAAGCACTGAGGGTGACTGTATAACCTAAATGTTTGTTTGCACATGTATATATGTGCAGTGGAGCACTTTATTATGTACATTGTACAACTATTTATTAAAAAAGAATTATTTTCTAAACTGTGGATCCTGGACACTGACCTGTGATCTGAGGATCATGATAATTTGGCAAGTGACCTGTTCCCCATGTAAGGAAAGAATGGTTTCCATATGGCAGTGCTTCTCCTCAGTTAAAAACAACATATGTGCAAAAACATGATAACTTGTGTTTTCTGTCTGATATCTGAATAGCAAATGCTTCAGGCCAAGACCCATGCTCGCCTTACTGGCTTTGAACACAGGAAAAAAGGGAATATATTTTTATGTTGATGAGAAAGAAAGAAAGACAGAAAGAAAGAAAGAAGTTCAACTATATATATACTCATAGTAAGTGAGCAAGTAAAAAAATCTAAATTACTTACAATTAGCACTTCATTCAATAACACTGAAATCTTTTGTTTGCTTGTTATTCTAGTCTTCTAGTATTCTAGTTTACTCTTCTTCCACCAAAATACAACCTGCAAGCAATAAAAACAATTCTAAAAGTACATTTTTTGTGTTTAACCCTTTCATGCATGAATTATGAAAGCCTGAGTCCAGATTTTTTTTCTTATGTGTTTTTACACTTCTTAGGGCATGAATATTTCTGTGAGTCTCCATACTTCTTTCAGGATGCAGGACTGGTACTACCATGTCATTCCACTAGTATTAATATGTTATCAGCAACAAGAACTGCCAGTCTCTGCATAAACCTCAATGTAGGGGAGCAGCTGATATGCAATTTCGCCATAGAAACCATTGCATTTAGGAGAAAATGACTTTTAAACTGTCTTTTAAGCTGTCCACTGTAGTGACCGCTATGTGTGAAAGGGTTAAATGGAGCTCTCCCTCAGTGGATATTATGTATACTGCATTTACAAAGATTTCTATAAGGTTAAATGATTATGCTCCCCCAGTTATGTGCACATGCCGATAAGTAAGGCAATGATAAATTACCCAGTTCTGGATAGTTTGTTCTGACGTTCATCCTCACTAGAGAATGACATGAATCAAGGCTCCCCTCTCGCCTTCCCACCAAGTGACACACTTGTCCACCTCATTAGACTGTGAGAGTGTGTTTCTAAACAAGAGCAAGACTTAAAAGGAGAGAGGTGGTGAGGAAGTGCTATTGCATTTGTCCATGCTTGCATCACATCGGCATTCCTATCACCTCTCACCGCCTGTGAGACAGTCATCTGCTGTTGACAGCTGAGAAACAAATGACAACTCATCTGTCCGTCTGTCCCTGTTTCACTAAACAGTACTTTCACCTGGAAATTATTTAACCCACTGCAACCCAGGAGCCCATGGGTAGGCTATCATTTTGAAAGTTTTATTTCACTCTCTGAACAAAATTGACTTTATTACTTTTTATGTATCATACATACAAGCAAAAAGATGGTGACTATCGGATGTGCTGTTGTGTTGTCTGTCTTTAACTGGCTTCCTGGTCAGGAGTACCGCTCCTAACTTCATTATACTTGTACAATGACAATAAAGGCCTTCTATTCTTATCAATTTTATTATGAATTTTTAAAGAAAATTTTGTCTTTTTTTCATGGTAAATGGTGTCTCCTTCAAGCTGGGGTCCTCTCCAAGAGGCCTGGGAGCCTGAGGGCTCTGTGCAGTATCTTACATGTTCTGAGGACTGTGCTCTTCTGGACAGAGATCTCAGATGTTGCTCCTGGAATCTGCTGGAGCCACTCTCCCAGTTTGGGGGTCAGAGTCCTGAGAGCTCTGATTACCACCAGCACCACTGTGGCCTTCACACCCCACATCTTCTCTAGCTCCTCTCTCAGCCCTTGGTATTTTTCGAGCTTCTTGTGTTCCTTCTTCCTGATGCTGCTGCAGCGCGGGGTCGCTACATCTATCACTACTGCCTTCTTCTGCTGTTTGTTGACCATCATGATGTCTGGTTGATCAGCCACCACCAATTTATCAGTCTGGATCTGGAAGTCCCAAGGGATCTTGGCTCTGTCGTTCTCAACCACCTTTGGAGGTGTCTTCCATTTTGTCCCTGGGACTTCCACCCCCCCAAATCGGTGCAGATGTTCCTGTACACTATGCCAGACACTTGGCTATGGCACTCCATGTAAGCTGTACCTGCCAGCATCATGCACCCTGCTGTGATATGCTGCACTGTCTCAGGGGCATCTTTGCATAGTCTGCACATGGGGTCCGGTGTCAGTGGTACATGCCATGCAGAGGCTTGTCCTTCCATGATAGTGCCTGTTCCTCTTCCTCCTCCTCCTCATTGGGCTTCTGCTGCCTGAAGTATTCACTTGACAGGTTATCACTGGAGGCCATCTTCCCAGTGTATTCCTGGATCTTTGTTGTTTCATTCTGGATGGTGGCTTTGACACTCACCAGTCCTCGGCCTCCCTCCATCTGCTTAGTGTACAGCCTGAAGATGCTGGACTTGGGCTGAAACCCTCCATGCATTGTGATATCCATTGATATTGATATCAATGGCTAGGATATTATACTAGCAGGGTATCTGATCACTGGCAGGGTGTAGGTGTTGACGGCTCAGATCTTGTTCTGCTCATTCAGCTGGCTCTTCAGGAACTGCCTCACTATACAGAGGTATTTGGTTGTGGCTGACCTCCTTGCGGCCTCCTCGTGGTTTCCATTTGCCTGCAGAATTTCAAGGTATTTGTAGATGTCCTGCACGTCTGTGTTCAGGTAGTTCAGCCCCTTCAGTTGCGACCATCTTCAATGCCAACATATATGTGTGTGTGTGTAGATAGATAGATAGATGGTCTGGCTTGAATGGCAAGGAAGGTGGAGGGTAGGCAGACTCAGCAGACTTCATTACTTCCCAGAGGTGAAGATTTATTTACAGTGCTCTCCATTTACATACAAACTTAAGCAGACTGGCAAACAGTACAAGCAATTAAAAGGCACGTGTTTCGTGGTAGTACAGCTTCACCTCTCTCCCCAAGAAGCAAACCCAGACTGGCTTTATAGGGTGATCAGTTCACAACTCCATTCCCCTTCAGCCAGTACCATCACCTAGGGTAGACTTCACAATAACTTCAATACAAGAACATCAAAATAACATTCCGAAACTTACATATACAAGCTCACTCACATAACTAAATGGCCTTGTATAAGGATAAGTAATTCTTGTCCTCTTGTCTCCAACTGCAGATGAAACATTGCAAAAGACAAAAAACCCTTCACATAGTTTGGCCCAGTGATGTCAGCAATGACATCACCAATACCCAAAGTACCAAGAAAAATGCTGGGCGGCCGCTTCCCAAACACTAGTCCTGCATGACGGCTCTGAACAAATGAACAGACAATGGTAAGTATGAAAAAAGGACCAAACAATTAAGGAATGTTCAAATCTGCAACATAAATAAAGGTAACTAAAACTACCGTACGGTTGTGTGCTTGCTTTAACTTATCCCAATGCCTTGATGTAAACTGTAACCAAAATGCTTAACACAAACAAACCCAGGATAGTGAGAGAGGCAAAGTTACACAAACACTGGTAAATTATGGCAAAATCAACATAGCAAAAAATAATGTGGTATGATGAGTTAAATTAATACGTAAGAGACAGGTGGTGAGTAAGTAGAGTCTTGTCCACTTTGCCACATACAGATAGATAGATAGATACACATAGATGTAGCTAGATAGATGGATGACAAGTGCTTGTAAGCACACATGTATATGTTTTCAGCTAATAAAGCAGCAGTGCACTGTGGTCGTGGTACTGAATGAACAGTGGTCATCTGTCCTATTTGTGAGAATAGAAGAATGTAGAGATTACACATTTTAAAATTACTGACCAACCACGCACAACCTAGCTCCGTTAGTTAAGAATGAATCATTGTCTGAACTGACAAATTTGGCCACTATTTTTGTGATGAGACACTCGGCAGTGCAGACAGCCTGGATGTCGATGAGGTACGTGTTTTCTCTGTTCTGCTAGATGTGGTGATTGTGAGATAATGGTTTTATAAGGAAATCCAGCTGAAAGCAAATATATTTTTGTCTCGTGGCATTCCTCTCTTGTATGTGGGAAATGTGTATGATGTCCTGACCACCACAGTGTTGCCCTAGGTTAGTCGGTGTATGACTGTCCATTGGATTGACCCCGAAGCTAAGAGAAGAAGACTAGTGAGGAGTTGATCTAAGGCTGGGATGGTAAGTCGTTAATACATCAAGCCAGGATAGTATTAGGTGGCTTGGAAACCTAATGTCACGGAATAACAAGGGAATAGGCAACACCTGGCCATGGAACTGCTTTTTAGTCAAGTGTCCAATGACTTTTGAGCCTCTGAAAATGGGGTGGCAATGTATAAAACTGCCTCCAATTCCTAAACGGTTAATGACATATTTTTGGTAAACCCCTTAAATTAAAGCTGAAAGTCTGCACTTCATGCCAATCATGCCTTATTTATTCCATTTCAAATCCACTGTGGTGGTGTGCAAGGGCAAAATTATAAATATTGTGTCATTTGTTCAAATACTTACGGACCTACCTACATGAGTGAGGGTGTTGAATGCAGGGTGGTGGCACAAGGAACATGCCTGCTACAACACTAAAAAGGACTAAATTGTCCTTTGCAAAACCCCTAAATATCTGTGCATGAATCCCATCAGGGGCTGCCGATTTTTATTGTGACATCTATTGTGAAATATATTTCCCCACCACAAAGTAAGATGACTGTCTGCTTCTTCTTATATGAGTCAAGCATGCTTGTAGACAAAGCCTATAGTAGTGTTGGAGCAGCGATAACAAGTGGATTACAAACAACAAGAAAAATGTATGTTTTTGAGAAAGAAATCTGCTCTCATTAATTAGTCTCTCTATAATACTGAGTAGAGATCTCCCAAACTGTCATGCATTCACATTCACTCAGTTTGATAACTGCATTGTTTCTTAATTTAGCTTCATGCTCACAAAGTAATACAAATTAGACTTCAGATGCAGGAGACACGTTCACATGTTAATTTTTAAAAGTTTTGAGTGATTCTGCAGGTCTGATATTGCTCAGTTCAACTGTTATTTCTTGCTTGAAAAACCAACCGAGCCAATCAGCACCATTGTAGGGCGGGACAAACGTTAATGATATGATCAAGCTGTGCCAGAGAATGAGAGCCAGATAGCATATTAGTTAACATTCCTCCAGGACCACTGAACCAACTAGTAACCAAATCATTTACGTAACCGGAACAAAATTAACTACATCTTCCAAATTAATAATTCCCACCTCTTCAGTGTTCCCTGTGTTTTACCGAGGGCAGAGCTTAGCCCCTCCACACACACACACACACACACACACTCACACATACACACACACACAGTCTCCAAGCAGAGAAGAGGAGACAGGTGAAGTGAAGATAATGTTACTCGAGTTGACAAGTCGTTATGTTAGTGTCAGTGAAATAAAAGCTTTCCAACAAGAGTCACTCATTAATGTAATCCCTCTAAAAACAAAGATGGTCAGATGTCAACCCCAACTGTCTATCTTAAATAATTATGTTCCATCCCAAAAACATGTCACAAAATGATTTTCTGTGATTAAATCTCAAGTTAATGGGTTCAGCTACAGTTAACTATACTGCAGTAAAATCAGTTAATTTTAAGCTCAGGTTCATTCTCACTCACCCCCTTTAGATCCCCATCATTGTAGAGAGTTGTTAACTGGAAGGCATTGACATCTCTGTATGAGTAGCCTCACATTGACTCCAGTAGGCTAGGAAGAGAGACAGAATATGCACATACAGAAATACACAGAAAGAGAGAAGGAAAGAGGGAGAGATAGTGTTACGAGATATATACGTCAAACTTCATTCAGTCTTTTAAACTGATAGTTAATAATATATTCCAGCATCTATACAAGGCACTTAAGCAATCATATCTCAGGTGAATTAGTTGTTAATGGCCCTGATGAGTATTTCCCTTTCCAAATACATTTACACACTTTACACTTCATCATGTATCAGCGGTGATATGGTGATAAGGTGATATTTTAATATGGGACACTGAACCTTAGACCTCAGAATATCGGGTTAAAGTTTTCCTCTGCATTGATAGTTTCTAATAGCTGCTTTAGGTTAATAAATTTTTATTTAAAGGATTCTAGTGCTTTATATGCTCTGTGCACATGCAGTTGTCTTATGCTGCATATGACATAACATTGACTAATATCAGAAAACTTTGCAATTGCTGAAGCATCAGTACAGCGTTTCTTGATTAAGTGATTTGATCTGATCTTTAAAGTGGAAATAGGGACCGAGGAGGAAAACACAAAAATGATCAGAAATGCTTAGGTCAGTGAGAGCAGTGATATGTGTGTCTATACCCTTTGATAAAACCAAGTCAAGGATGTGGTGGCTTCCTTATGTGTTGGGTAAAATCAAAAGAGTCAGTGAGATTTAAAAACATTTGAGCCCTCAAGTCTTGGCACTGATCTATAAATTTAAATCCCTAACCTTTGTGCAAAGGGAATTATTTGAAAAAATTGTGGCAACATCACCTCACCCCGTTGTTCTTGGAGAGTGAATGAAACTGAAATCAGAAGGAGTAGATCTGATAAGAGTGGCAGAGTTTGCAAAGGGCAACCAGGTCTCGAAATCTAGAATGTGTTCAATAATCATATCTAGAATTAAAAAAAGTAGGGACTGGGACCGGGGAGTATCGATTTCTGGTCAGCACTGGAGTGGGCATGGGTGGGCATGGGAGCACAGGAATGATAGACACAGTGTGCCAAGTTGTGAGAAAGTGCTCAGTGCCAGCTCTGTTCAGGTGAAGACCGCCAGCACTGAAAAAAATGTCCATGGTTCCAAAAGAGGCTAAAATTATCAGCAAAGGGCAGGCTGTTGGTGTCACAGGCTGTCAGGAGCCAGGTGTTCAGGCTGAGCAGTCACATGAAGCATCCAATGCTGCGACTGTGAGTGGGGGTTGGTCCCTAAGGATCTTAGGGAGATGGATGACGTCTTGGTATAACAGCTCGGACTGCTGTTTTGCGATGCCATTTGTGCCAATGTGAACCAGGACCCTGTAAACCACAGGGTAAGATTTTAAGGTGTCTGGGACTTTATCAGCAATATCACTTACAGTAGCGCCACGGAAACAAGAGTATGCGCTCTGCTGACTCTAATGTTTCTGAGGATAGAGTCACCAATAATGAGTGCTGATGTAGAAGTCTGAACCATTTCACTGGGGCTATGGGAGTGGACAACGGGTTACTGGGCTGGTTACCTGCTTAGTATGGTGATGGTGAGCTGACAATCCATTAAACGGCATTGATTAGCGGTTCTTTTTCCATGTCTAGTTTCCAAAAAATATGTTTTTAATTTAAACATATAAGGTTGTATTTTTAAGAAATTTAAACTTAAACATTTAAACTTCATTAACTTAATTTAAAATTTAAATTATTTAAACATTTACACCTACATTTACATTAAAATGGTGTCTGTATCCAGATATGCTATTCAGATAATGAACAATCCCATACACCTATCCCACAACCAATGATCTTGGAGTAAGCACAGGTAATAATAATGTATCTATATTGTGCTTCTTGATTTGAGTGCTGCCTTTGACACAGTTGAGCATGGTGTACTTCCAAACCGACTTGAAAATTGGATTGTCTCTCAGGCACAACTCTGAATTAGTTTAATACTTACCTTACTGCGATATATGATATTAATATTTTGCTAGCCTGAGTGATCATGTTTCAGACCTACTTTATGATCTTGCTTTCAATCAATTCTACATTCGTTTTGGTATTCCGCAGGGTTCTATTCTTGGTCCTTTACTGTTTTGTCTGTATATACTACCACTTGTTAAAATGTGATTTTCATTGTTATGCTGATGACACTCAGATATATTTATCTGTAGTGATTATCTGTAGCTTTAAATTTCATATCAGCGTTATTAAAAAGATTTCTTTTTTTTATTTAAGAAATATTGCAACAGGTAAACCACACCTCTCACTGGCAGCCACAAAAGAAAAAAAAATTGACCCCGTGCCTTTATATTCCCTCACCTGGATTACTGCAATGTACACTATACTGCATTACCTAAAATAAATAAATTAATTCATTTTAAAAAATGGAAAAAAGAATATATTACACTAGCTCTGGACTCCCTTGGCTCCCTGTAACGTGGATGATTGATTTTAAAATTTGTTTACTTGTTTAGAAGGCCCTAAATGGTCTAGCACCGTCATATTTTCAAATTCACCTTTATTTTTTGTTTTTTTTATCTAACATCATTATTTCATATTTCATTTACATTTCTCACAGTTGTTTTATACGTTTTATGCTCGTTTTAGGCTTTTATATCTTAGGACTGTTTCTATTACTGTCAACTTATTTTATTACTACTATTAATGTATTTTTTTTTTTTAATTTGTCCTTTGTACATTTTGCTCCTTGTGTCTTGTGTTTTTTTAATACTTATTTTTTTCTATTGTTTCTGTAAAATTCTTAAAATGTGCTGTATAAATCAAGTTTATAATAATAATTACAACGACAACAACAATAATAATATCATTAGTATTCTCATGTATTTATATGTGTTCTCATTCTGCACAGTCTGCCCACACTGTGATCAGGTGTCATTTTCCACGTACACTATACAAGGGATAAGCAGAAGGGGGAGGCCTTGTCAAGAAAGCAAACATGGAAGGTTCATTAAATGTAATACTGCGAAAGGGGAGGAAAGGGCTTTTACAACTATTTTGCAGAAGCCAAAACAAAAGGAGTACTGGCCATTTACATGAATGTGTGCAAACATTTCGGTCAGTGTCAACAATACTACAGTAACTCTGTCAGTGGCTGAGGGAAGCAGTGATGACTGGTGGGAATGGATAGTGCTGCAGCCCTTCAGTGGAGCTGAGTGGGTGGCAAACTGAAGAGTGAGTCATGACGTTTTCAGCCCGTGGGCGGTACTTTCTCTCAAATGTGATCACATTGTACAGATACACCTGGCTGATTGGCTGAGATTTGATTGCAGTGTGAGGCAGACTGCCAGATCCAATCACATTCCAGTTGCAATGTGTACTGTCTGAATGTAGACCTTGAAATATCCCTCATCCACATACAGATTCCATTTTAACCCACGGTATATATAGAGTCTTTATTGCCCCTGTTGTCGGGACAAGATGTAATCTTGGTGGTATTGGCATACTGATCTTAGGGTGTGTGAGAGCTTCATCAAAGTAAATGTAAGACTATTGGGACCTTTTTAATGACAATTAGAATGAAGACTAGTTTTGCCCCAGACAAGAGCATGCATTTGGGAAATATAGCCACATCTTCATACACGTCTGCATGGCTGGATCATTTCTCACTATCAAAACATTTAAAGACTTTACGCTGATGACTTAAAGCTGCACTAAGTGATTTAGAAATCACTGACCACTAAGAGGTGTTGAGATCTCAAATTCTGTAAGCAGACAGAGTCAGCTTCTGGGTTCACAGCGGATTGCTTGTGCCACAGTTAAGTTGAAAGAATTTGTTTTTGGGATGGAAATGAGGGATACATTTCATTCACACAAGGTTCTTGTTGGATTACTGGATTATTTTGCCTCTGACCTCCAATTCGCAACGTGGTGAAGTTACAGACCAGACAGGGTAGGCTGCTTTGAATGAACTTTTCTGTCACAGATAGGCAGATACAGAAATGTAGAAGTTAAAAATCACTTTACTGCAACAAAACCTGTGTAATTTTGCTTAATGTAGCTTTAAAGGTGTTTTTGAGACGTGAATCTATAGACTCACTGTGACTGTTGACTTTCAGTGTCAAAACATTAACATTTTTTCCTAGAGTTCAAAAAAGATTTGCTAGATTTATTGCTAGTCGCTTTTGAATAAAATCATGGTCAGGAAAGTTGCTAAATGTGCTGACAAAGACTGGCAACAACTGGCAACAGTTACCTTTATTTAGCCTGTCAGCACAGACTCAGTTCCTGCATACTCTATTAAGAGCTGTCTACTGCTGTTTCTTCTGTTTAGCCAAATACCCAGATCTGTTATTACTGCTGTCAGGTGATCCAATAGGCGCAATGCTGTGCTGAGGTGGAACCATTTTTTTCCCAGTTTCAAAGTTCCTCTTTCATTTGGTGCTAAAGGGAAAATCTTACGGGGAGGTGCCTCAAGATTTCCCTATGCAGGAGAAAGCCTTACATGGTGTGTCCCTTTGTAACTTTTTTTTGCTATCGTGAAGGGTGGAATTCACACAAATATGTCACACACACTCATGATCACAGTCATATGCAAAGACAAATTATCCCAATGTTGTGAACACAAACAAAAGTGCCAGCTGGTATATCTACAGCAGAGGGTTTGTTCTTTTGTTCTCTGTGTTGAACTTAATGCTATGCTCCCTGCTCACCTTCCTAAATTGTCTGCTCTGTCAAGGGAGGGTGATTGATTAGGATAATTTATGAGTTTCTTAGCTCTATTGTATCCAAGTGCAGTGATTCATGGAAAGGGCATCCTGAAAAAGAGTATTATGCTGCATGCATTATGCACTCACAATAAACAGACCCCTGAACACTTTGTGCACGGGGTAAAACTCACATACACAAGTATGTAGAGACAGACAGGCACAGGTTAAAGGGTTAGTATTGATTAACCTTGAACTTTTAAGTGTAAGGCTAACCTGTCAAATAGTCTTCCCTACATCCCTTAGATGTTTAACATCCTAAGTGGGAACTGAAATATGCATCCACTCTGCTGACCTTAAGGGAAATATTTAGCATCTACAAAATGTGTCTGTGTGTTTTTGTGGGGATGTGGATGTCATAGGAGTTTGATTATGCCAATGTGCTGTTCTTCAGAGAAGAACACCTGTATTTTCACCTGTTACACTTCTCCTGCTTTCTATCTAAAATATTAGTGGATGGGCTAGAGTGGAAATATTACATTCTGAACAGCCCTGTACTTGAGTGAGGTGTCCTCTCACTGGATTGTTGCCTGCCCACAACCCTCCAGTTGCCTAGATGACATTGCAGGAACAATGCTCAATGCTGCTGTTGAATGCTCCTGTGCCATCTCATCTAAGACACTGTCCAAAGTGTTTTTTTGCACGCTCCAAGCATGGCCTCCTTATAGGTGGTTCCCCAAGGTCTTCCATGATGTCCCTGATGTGTTTTCTCAGTTGCTTTAAGTTCCTGTATTAACTTTAGTTTCTGTCACGCTTGGAGAAGAAGCAATTAAAGCTGATGAAAGAAAATAGTTGTCAAATAGAGAAGTCTGGCAAGGCTAAACCTAAGACAGGTCTAATATGTGTCTTAAGCAACTCAAATGTTGTGTTGTACCAACTCTAGGCTGCAGCTCAATGGTTTCACCTTATATCAGGTGAATCACTCAGGGCAGTCGCGCAAACACTGACATTGAACAATGTCATTATCATGCCTTCCTGAGCCGCAGACTTCTATGATCACTGTTCTACATCACCAGGGAATTTGCATCATCAAGTCAATATCAGGCTCTGGCTATGGCTGACGTTGAGCAGCTATATGCTTATAGTTTGGAAACTGAAAACTCTTATCCAGACTCAGACAGTTTTGAGCCAGAGTTTAAGGAGCGAATCTTTACAGCCACTAGAACTAGAACACTTGATCAGTGTTACAGGAAGTATCCAAAAGTGATAAAACCCTGTAGGAAGACTGTCAGGCAATGGCCCTCTCAAGTGATGGACATGTTGAGAGACTGTCCAGTTACAACAGACTAGACCGCACTTAAGGACCAGCAACAATCTGGACTCTTTCACCAATGTGGTCACATCTTTAAGTTGCTGAAAAAGTTTGTATTCCATCCAAGTCAGTAATGCTTTACAATAACAATACTGCTCATGGTTCAGCAGAGATGTTAAAACAGTATAGAAGAAGAAAAATTAAGCTTGCAAATCAGATGACAGAAATCTTCATAATGCATCAAAATATGAATTTGAAAAGGTACATTAAAGCTCTAAAATATGCTATTAAAAATAATCTAGAAAAGAAGTTTAACTGTAAGGACAGTAGAGGGCTGTGGCAGGGATTTCAAATGATAACCAATTACAAAACAAGTCGTGTCACCCTGAATACTGAATCCAACCTGTCTGATGATTTGAAAAACCTTTAGCGCAGATTTGAAACTAAAGCAGACTCACAGTCTTATTATGTCAATGTACCACAGCCTGCTTCTCCACCTTTTTAAGTAGAGTAGATGAACTGAGAACACTAGCGCACAGGGAAACTAGGAAGGCTGCAGACACTGACCTGGTATTAACCTCTACCCTGGAGAACAGTACATATGAATTTACCCCTATCTTAACTCTGATTTTTGACTAGCAGGGGGACCTCGCACATTTAAATCAGCTGTACCTGTATCTGACAAATCAAACCCAAGTTGCCTGAATGATGCCAGATCAATTGCCAATTTCCATCTGTTATTATGAGAATCTTTGAACACTTGATATGTAACCATCTGTTAAGTGTTGCTCTATCACTTTCCATATATAGCAAACACGTCTGATGATGATGTGGTTTCATTATGCCTGCATTCTATTCTATTCCAACACCTGGAGGCCACTTGTTCTGATTTGTCAGTTATAATTTCCATATTTAATTGCTTCAAGTAGGAATTGTGCCAGAGATAGTTTATATAGGGAGATACTCCACCAACAGGAATATCTGAGGCAATCTCAAGGAGGTGACGAAGAGTGCTAAAAGTGGGTAAACAGAGCGAAATAACAAGTACTCACAAGTACACAAAACATTAACAATAAAGCAAAATGCTCTTATGTTTTTGGTCATGATGGGGTGAAAGAAGCTGTGGCTACACTTTTTTTTTGAATGCGACTTTTGTGATTGGATGCACTAGATCAGAATTTAGCTGTGTCCACATTATGTGTGTTCAGACTTGACACTTGCAACCAGCCTGATTGGATAGTGCTCATATATATTCCCATGTGGATGTATTCCACTATATTGATAAACTGTCTGAATTGTGCCAACATACAAGGATACAAGGAAGTTTATTGGTCATTATACAAAAGGTTGTATAATGAAATTAAAATGTGGTTCCCTCTTGATTGATTAATTGATTGTATAAAAAATAAAATTATTAAACATGGAGGAGTACAGGTGGTGCATTTAGTAGTCTCACAGCCTGAGGGAAGAAGCTGCTCTGTAGTCTGGTGGTATGGCAGCGAATATTTCTGTGCCTTTTTCCTGACGGCAGCAGGGTGACCAGGCTGTGGCTGGGGTGGGTGTTGTCTTTTAGGATCCTTTTGGCTCTGCGCAGGCACCTCAACTCCCCGATATCACTGATGCTTGGTAGATGGGTACCAATGATGTTTTGGGCAGTTTTAATCACTCGTTGCAGAGTCTTCCTGTCCTGGGCCGTGCACATCCCATGCCAGTTTGTCATGTTTCTAGTCAGGATGCTTTCAATCGCTCCTTTGTAAAAGTTGACATGCTGTCCACACCTCACTAAGATCCAAACTCAATGTGTGCCAGGTCATCTCGGCATGCGGTCTGACTGTTCAGATCGAGTGTAAGTGTAACCACAGTCAGGGTTGCCCTGAATCCCTGAGGGATTTCTATGTTGCATTCATTATTCTGTACCATAAGAAGCTGGGTTGCTCTCCCCTTTGAAACTGCATTGTCTGCCTTTAAAAGAATATGAAGCATTAAGACCACAACTTGAAGATACTGGAATAGCCCATATCCACAGGTTGTTTGTCAATGTAAGACTCCAAGCATAACACTGCAGGCCAGTGGGCAGGTTTAAATCATGGTGATATATGGCAGCAGTCAGATGTCCTTTGAAGCACTTCATTTTCTTTTATTGCACTTCAGATTAATTATAAATGAATCTCAAGTAGTTAATTCCTTGGGGGTACCAGTATTCCATCTTATCTTGTTTTTATGTTCTGCATTTTACAGTTTTAATCCCTTTTGCTTATTTTATGGGTTGGTCTTTACTCGTTTTCATGCTTTGACAAATGCATTATGTGCTTATCAGAGTGTCAGTGGTGTAGAGTTGCTCTCTTTCAACACCAGTGTCTCTTGACCACAGAATGGAGAGTGACCTTCATTGTTCTGAATCCGTGGTTTTGGAAGCATGACCACTTTGCAGATTATGTCTGCTGTGGAGAATGTCATAAGGCTCACCTGAGGCATGAACTCTTCAAATGCATTCAAAATAGCTACAATTTTTTTTTTACTAACAGTCAACAAGTACAGGCTGATCAAGGACCTCATGGCCTGCAGACTGGGGATGCACATTAACAGAGTTAAGCTCAACTGACCGCATTATATCTTCAGAAAGGGAAGACGCTAAGACTGAGTGCTAGAAGTGACCAACAAGTTTCAACAACACACTGGCAGCACTCATACTAATTGTTAACAGGAGTACATGTACAGTGCAAAGAAGGCTTGGCTTCTTGCTTCACCTCACTTCTTCACAGTTTCACTTGCTTCATGTTTTTGTGTTGCCCCAGACAACTACTTGCCCTGTATTAGGGCTGTCCACATTGTCCTTCGGCCAGGGCTAAGCACTTCCTTCGCCCTGGGCCAAGCAAGTGTTCACAACTGCATATTCTAAAGTTTGCTGGCACAATGTCAGCACTGACTTTTCAGTGCTAACCACTAAAACTTCCCAAACCACAGTGATTGCTAAACCAAGTGTAAATCCGCACACCACAACCACAAGGTAAACGGGCTTATTTGTGTTTAAACTGTGTTAATATGTTTTATGGTTGCATCTTCCTTAAAGTAAGTGCAGTATTTTTTCACATGCAGTGTAAATTCCCCAACCAGTGTGCAAGCCAAGGCAGTGTTTGGTGTGTAGTAGCACTCTCTGGACAGTGAAATCTCGTTGCTACATAAGCATGGTCTTACATAAGGCTAGAATGTCTGTCATGAAGCTAACTGCAGAAGATGTCACACTTTGGATATGTTTCTGGATGAAAATGTTTTAGCAAGGCTGTCTCTGTAACGTGGGAACTGGGAACTGAACAGCGATGTTCTAGAACATGCAGGAGTCACTGAAGATCCCTTTGACATACAGTAAAAGATTGGAATATCCTTCTACACTTGCTGTGTGAGGCAATGCATCCCAAGTCCATATGGTCTCAAATATGTCACTTGTCTATGAGAAGCCTTAGTTCAGAGGTAGGTAAAATGCACCCACACGTAGTAAATGTATGTACATTGAGAAAAGCCCCAATAGTGGCTATAATAATGGTAATGGTACCAAAGGTAATAATGGTAGCACCCTCACTGAGGAACAGATGACTTGCCTCCAAGTCACAGTGTGGGACTGCAGTCCAATCAAACACATTTACACAGACATACACGCACACAAACAGCAGGTACCTAATTGTCTACATACAAGCAATTTACACCTCTATTATTTCCCAAACGAATTTGTTTCCCAGCTAAGATTTGTCTCTGTTGACACCAGTGGGCCCCATTAAGATGCTTTTTCTTAAGAAAGCACAGTTAAGTTGTTGCCTAGAAATAGGCTTATTAAAAACAAGCTGCTTTTGCAAACATGGAATTTGCATGTCAGACATGTACGGTAAGCCCATCTAGGCCTATACTCTACCTGATAAAAGGATCAAAGAGCCGCTGAACTTCAAACAGGTAGCTCAAAGCAAGCTATAGGATAATAAATATCTCACACACCTTATTTACACATTAAAGAGATAGCTTGACATTTTGAACCAGGTCTTTTTTTTCAGCTGGTACTTATCACAATGTGAGGTGAGTGTATAAATCCCTGAAATACAGTTTGGTTGTAAAACACTGCAACTAAAACATTTTGTTGGTCCTCCATTCTAAAAGTTTGTCTAGTTACAATAATGGCATCTCTTGATTAAACAAAAGAGCAGCCATGTCTGAAAATGAGTAAATGGATGTTTCACATTTTCTATGATCTGTATCAGTGTCTGTGGTGGATGGTCTTGATTTTTTATGGTGTATTTCCTTTGTCTTTTTTCTGAATATGTTTTGATCTAAGGTATCTGTAGAAACATTGCATGTGAATATCTGCAGGATATCTACAGGATTAATTAAATAAAGGAAAAAAAATCTTATTAGCAATAAAGAACAATTTCAACATACTGGCTGCATTGGTGAAAGCTCTAAATCCAATCTGCTGAATATAGCAGAATGTCTCAAATAACCAGTGTTGTAATGTAACAAAGTACAAATACTTCATTACTGTACTTTTCTGAATTTTCACATATCTGTTCTTTACTTCGTTATTTATTTCTGACAACTTTTGCTTTTACTCCACTACATTTCCGAAATAAAATGTGTACTTTTACTCCGATACATTTCTCTTAACCATCTTCGTTACTCGTTACTACAAAATAAAAGTTGAGTTGGTGACGTAATTCCTGTTTGTTATCGTTTCAACCGCGGCCGCCAAGTGCGAAGAAGAAGAAGCTCCGCCACCGGACACAGTGGGTTACCCGGCTGCTCATATATGAATCCCCGCAGGCTTTCTTGTGTTTTTTCGGCAGCATCTTTGTGATTTTTTGTGCATTCGTTGACAGACAGGGTGACATATTTTAGGCCATTTTCGTCGTGGCGAATGCTGAAGGAGTCGGGCTTTAATTTGCGGTTGCCCTCGTTCGCCCTGCGTCCCATATGAAGCTGCACGTCAAACCAGACTTTACCCCCCAAGGTGTGTTTGAACTTCGTGACTGAAAGTGCTTCATCTTCTGGCAGTCTGCCTCGGTTATGGCTTGGTGGTGGGAAGATTTGTCACGTCCTTCTCGGCGGAGTTTCTTTACCACACCGGCGAAAACATTGTTGCTGGTGGTGAATTCAGCATCCTTTAACAGACACCAAGCACCTCCTCCAACCACCATCACCACTCATCCAGGCTCAGGCCACCCAGCAAATCAAAATTCACTACAAAGTCTGACATTTTGTTTACAAAAGTCTTGAAACAGATAAAACCTAACGAGGAAGTTGAGCGCAGAGTAGTTGGTTGCTAGGCAACGCTATGTCCGTTTCCACTGGCGCAGGGATATTTTGTGCTGCGGTCTGCCAGTGGGTTACACTGGTTTTACAACGGCATGGAACGCGGCTCAGCCAATCACATTTAAGGATGGGAAACACCCGTTTTATAATTTCAAATAATAACTCGCTCTCGTGACAGTTGTTGCCAGTTGCCACGTCCAGTTTGTCCAAACAGGGAGGCTGAGAGACAGAGAGAGCTGCTGATGGTGACAGAAGTTTAACAGTAATGTTAAAAAGTTAAAGCTTTTTTCTCCTGTACCCAGGTTGCTTTTACTGTAAGGAAGCCACAATAAATTCATTAAAAAAATTCTAACCACTCACCTTGGTTAAATAATTTTACTTTTACTTCTAATACTTAAGTACAGAAAAAAACAGAAAATTGCTTTTGATACTTAAGTACAGTAAATGTCAGGTACTTTAAGACTTTTACTCAAGTAATATTCTTTTTGTACATGAGTTGATCATGTCAAGTCATTAAAAGGTGACTTTAACTTCTACCAAAGTCATTTTCTGGTAAGATACTTGTACTTTTACTCAAGTATCGCTTTCAAATACTTTATACAAGACTGCAGTAAAGTCGTATGATGGCAGAGTATGCAGTCTCATAGGACACAGGAAATATTTACCAGTGTGTGTGTGTGTGTGTGTGTGTGTATACCTCTGCTTGTTTTCCAAGCCATTCCACTGCAATATAGCCATATTTGGTCCTAAGGATTAGGAGACCAAAGACAAATTGTA
>OMLB01064321.1:0-14280 GCA_900302555.1 Myripristis jacobus | reverse complement strand
AGAGTAACATGACCGGAGGAATGTAGCACATGTTTCTACTCTATAAAAACATACTCGCGTCAAATAAGAGCTCACTAATCGGTTGATATGTTGGACCAGGTGTTGCTGCAGGACACACACACACACACACACACACACACACACACACACGCGCTATAAGGGGAATCCCAAGCTTTAAAGAGTGATCTGGTTCATCCCAGCCTGGCCAGTTCTGTTGGCTTTGACAGGGTCATTGTTTGTAATGGCCATTCTGCGGTTGTAGGGGACATGGAAGGGTCGAATATCAGGCCGCTTGGTCAAACAGTCACCCCACTGTTCTCCATCAGAGAACACACAGAGCAGCCTCAATTAGTTTCCCCAGTAATCTCCCCCCCTGTCACATGATCTGGCTTGTTTGTAATAACACACAGGGGGCTGGGGCGGCCCGGTCAGGAAATGAGATGATCCATGGCTGACAGCTTAGACACACAGCAGCCACTTATCTATTATTACTATGCTGCAAAAACAATCTCCCTCTCATGCATGCGTGCGTGCGTGTGTGTGTGCGTGCGTGTGTGTGTGTGTGTGTGTGCCTGGGTATGCATATTGTTTGAATGCATGAGACAGAGATGTGTAATCACAGTGCAGTGTTCCAGCTGCAACGAGGCATGCACTGGATCAAGGATCTGGAACTGCATCTGCATAAGATCAGATAAGATGGCGGCATTTCAGGATCCGATCAGATCCGAAACCGCTGAAAATGGACAGATCCTGACTCAAGAAATAAATAAAAATATCCGGATCAGTTTGTGGCAGCCAGTGGCCAGCCGTGAAAGTTGGTTGCTATGGAGTCTGACTATGTAAAATGTGTATTGATACAACAAATCTGCACACCTACTCGTGGCTCTGATAGATAGTAAACTGGTTAAACGGAAGAACTGACCAACCCCATGTGATAGCATTTCAAGATAAAAGAGCTGCTGATGTAAACGCAGTAGTTGCATTCAATCTGGGTGAATCTTCAATGCTGGATCCGGGATTCGACTGCATCTTAAAAATGTGCACCCTAATTGTAACCTGACTCTTGATACCGCTGTTGACTATGTCTGTAATCTGGGAGAATAGGCAGGTTTCTTAAGGACACTCTTGTTAAACCTTGAATAATCCCTCAGCTATAACAGGGCTGGATCAGCCCACCAGAGACCCGGCGTCTCAAAGCATCAGCATCAGTATCAGCTGTCTCATGTTCTCTGTCAGTGATATGGATATTCTGCTCCACCCTTTACTGTATCCCTTTACTCACTGTCCTGCTGAATGTGTTGGCACTATCAGCTGCAAAACAGGATTGATCATGATTACTATGTAGAGAATACACACCGATCTCCATAAGAGAGAGAGAGGGTGAGAGAGAGAAGCCTCCTCTGAAAAACTCCAGTTCAAAGGCTGAGACTTGTCTCTCCCTGTGGCTCTTGGCAGAGTCAGAGATCAAAGCTAAACGCTGAGCAACAAATGTGTGTTTCTGTCACTGGCGATTTGTCTGTGTGTTTGATCAGCAGCCTCCCTTATCTCGCTGCCTCACTCTGCCACTCTGCTGCTAATATGCAGTAATGGACTGCCTTTCATGAGACAAGACAAGGGGCTTGATGTGAAGGATGTGACTGAGGTGAACGCAGGTAATGGAATTCCAAGTTGAGACACTTTTTGGGCCAATCACGACCTCTCACGGGCTCCCAAAAACGTGACATTGTGAGAACTGCTTGCGTACATGTGCTGTCAAAGTAACGTGCCTGTTCTCGTCCACTGACATCATTCACAACTCAACCAGCCATTTGCATGTGCAGGCTGTAGCTACTTGCAAAAATTTATGATTACAATAAATTTCCCATGGAATAATGACGTGTGTTGGAGCACACACACACACACACACACACACACACCTGCTCTTCACTGATCCTTGAACAACCCAGACAACAACCTTCACTGATAACCTCCTGATTTCTTTTCTTCTTTCATTCTTTCTTTCTTTCTTTCTCTCTCTCCCTCTGCCTTTCTTATTTAGGGCTTTGCATATTTTAAGACAGCAGGCAAATAAACTCCCCTCTCTTAGTTGTTTGGATAAAAGAAAATCCTGGCTTTGACCTTTTATGTTGAAATCCATGTGGTAGTGTGTAAAAGAAAAACAATTCCCACAGGATGGGCTGAAAGGCCTGTTTATTCTGTTCTGGCTGCCTTTGGTCTGGCAAAGGAGGAAATAGCTTGGCTTTTCCAGTTGCTATGTAAATACTAGAAGAAGTGTGCCACTGTGCTTTAACAAAACACAGTATGGTGTTTTTACAGTGCAGACTTAACTCCTCAAGCATACACGTCTAATCCATGCTGAGGTTCTCCCCCTCACAAAGAATCAAACACTTTCTACAGCTTAACCTCTAGCGTATTTAAAAGTGCTAAAATTTCACCGGTGTTGGAAGCTGTATTTGCTTCCTTGGAGCGTAGAGGCTCTCACACTTTTGGAAAGAGTGACATTTCAAAACTGTCTGGTGGCCAGACTTAGGTGAGCATAATGGCTTCCCGCCCCATATCATCCCTGGAGTGAGAATGTGACACCGTCGTGCTCTCCACTGAATTGTTCCCCTCACGACTTCTCAAAGTCTCACTATGAAGATGGGTCTGATTAGTTGGGTGATATGTTACATTCTGAGACATCCTGAACATTCAGAAATGGCGCTTTTCCACTTTTCCTACTCGGCTCGACTTGGCTCTACTGTACTTGGCTCGCCTCGGTTTCAGTGGTTTTCAATTACAATTGAGTACCACCTCGCCGTCGGTGGAGTCGTCATAGCAAGGCGGCCACACCGCCAAGCACAGAAAAGTCTCCACCTCTTCATTTGACCACGGTACCGGTTTGCTTGCCATTTTCCAACTTTGTCAACTTCAGCGATGATCAATGTGCACGGTCGCTGTTGCCGTTTTCTTTTAAAAATGCCGGGTTTGGTTTTTGTGAAGGAGTTGCTCTCATGTGTCGTCACTCCCTGTCCAATCAGTGGCCTGCACGGTGTTTACATCACATTTTCGGCTCAACTCAGTTCGCTTGGAACCCGGCCAAGGAGGTACTAAAATAGTAACTGGTACCAAGTACAACCACCTAATGGAAAAGCTTACAAACCGAGTAGAGTCGAGCCGAGTCGAGCCGAGTAGCTACTAGTGGAAAAGCGCCAAAAGTGTGTTCTGGGTGTGGTTTGGTGTTTGAAGGCCTTAAAGCAACGCTGTAACGTTTTGGGCAAAATACCCCTTTCTTTGACTTACCCAGTCTGAGACAAGATGCTCGATACCATTTTCACTTCTGTACACCCAGTGGTTTGGTTCCTAAGAGTAGCATTTTGTGTTAGCTTAGCATAAACACTTGAAGTCTAAGGAAGTCATTAGCCTAGCTCCATCAAAGTGAAAAAAACAACCTTACAGCAACTTTGAAGCTGTCTTATTTACACAGTGTGTCATGTGTACTTGAAATACAAGTCTTGGAATTTAAAAAAGGTTAATTTAAGCAAACAGAGTTAGGCTAATGACTCCCATAGACTTAAAGTCTTTATGCTAAGCTAACACCAAGTGCTAACCATAGGAACTGAACCACTGGACGTACAGAGGTGAAAATGATATCAAACATCTTGTCTCAGTCTGGATATGTCAGAAAAAGGGTATTTGAAAATGTCGAAGTATTCCTTTAAGAGAGCTCCCCTGTAACAGTGTGCCAGTGGACTCCGTGACCGAGAGCGGCACGGCACCCCGCTGATAAAATGACTCCAGTCCAAAGTGCTGTGTTTAAGATACCAAACTATTATCCCAGTACTAGCCCCTACTGAGCAATCACCTTTCCGGTCCAAGCCAGGAGAGCTCCAATGACACCAGCTGGCTGGCTAGAGTGTAGACCGCAGGGTATAGTGGCTGTTTGAGTGTACCTCCTTCTTCTCCTGCCAGCTCTGCCTCACAGTCACACTGTGCACAGCTGGACAGGAACTAAATTAATGGTGTTTGTGGGGGCAGCGTTAAATGAGAGTTCAATGACGCTGTGACAGAGGACAGTTTGTTGGGAGAGGCGTTGAAAGGCCAAGTCTGAATGTGACTGTTGATTTCTGTCCGGCTTCCAGGGTCATTGTTGGTTAATTAGAAATGGTGTAATATGACATGCTTTTCATCACTCTCCCAGGGACGTTGCCTTTGTGTCACTTTTGCATTTATCAGATATGTATACAACGTATGTATTAATAAAGCAAAGTCAAACTATCACTAACCCAGACCACTGACAATGCTTGGTGTTAAAAAAACAATCAAAAACTGAAATCATTCACCTTAGGGCAATCAATAATAAGTTACCTTGTGCTGCTGAGAATTGACTAATGACAAATTGATTAAATAATGTTTAGGCAATTTGTGCTGCTGTCCAATATTATTGCCTCTTCTTTTGTTGTTTTTATTTATTTTGTTTATTGCATGTGTATATGTATTTCACAAATTGTTTTGTTTGTTTCATTCTTTATAGAGCCCATGAAGAATAGTTGTTACACCTTGGTAAGGACTAATCATTTCTGTATCAAGTATTCACTTTGTGCTGCCTTCAGTCCCTGAAAGCGAGAGTTTTACCCACAAGCCTTCATTGTAAACTAAACAATGCTAGCCATCTCTGATCCAGTGGAGAAAAAATTGCTGCTGTTTTTTGGAATACACACTTACCATGAAGGCTTGTGAGTAAAACTTACTTTGTCAGATGTTGAAGTCAGCACACAATGAACACTTGATACAAAATGATTCAGTATGGGTGAAGTATTCCTTTAACAAACCGATAAACCATTCAGGTTGTCATCGAGAAAGATGTGGCTGAATATTTGGCATCTCAATGGCATTCATAAATAAATCTGAACTGATCTCTTATTATTGCCTTGAGGACACTAATATGGAAAAGGCTGTTATGCTCATTTTTCAATTAAACTGAATATGATTAGTTAAGTCCGCTTAATAGCCATGAGCCAACTATAACACTTTAACTAACACAAAGATATAATTTGTATTTTATACATTTTCAAGGTGCTTGAGTTATTATACTAGCACATTTTTGCAATAACTTTCACTAAATTCAAGTGTGAATAATTTTCACATTTATACAGGCTGCCTGTAGCATACGTCTACCCACAGAAGAAATAAAATTAGTCAGTAAGGAAAGAAGTAAATTAAAGTCAGGAAGCAAAATTAGTCAAGTTTGACAACTTTTTACACCAAGCATACATGTGCGTACAGTACAGGGGTGCAGCTAGATAAGATGCACAACCTCTGACAGCCATCTTTGCATTAAATGTTGCAACAGTACAACCCTGATAATACCATGCTCATAAATCACGGCCCTATTTGTTGCTGGGAGCAGTATTTCCCTTGTTCACGGTAGAGATGCTGCATTCTAGAAAGTGATTTATTTGTACCCTGTGGTTACCCTCTCCAAAGGGGAAAACACTTTACTGTAATGTCCCACAATTTATCCTACAATTTGTTGTATACCTACCAATTATGATGCAGAAAGCCTTTAGTATCACTTAGATGTCTTGTATAGGGTACTGCATCTATGACATTATATTTTCTATTTTTGAATCCCCTCTCTCCGCTCTGATAATTTCCCTCTTTCTTGTTGAATCATGTTCTGAGCAGCTTTGAATCAGAGCCTCTCAAATGACTGAGACGTGAAACTTGGGGCTAAGTGTTGCAGAGCAGACGGCAAACGTAATGAAAGCAGCCTAATGGCAGATCTGGCAGCAGCATGCAGGAGACAAGAGGAAAGGAGGGGAGACAAAAAGCAGTGGCAAAGGCAGGGGGCCTCTTAGACGATTCTCCCTATTTTTCTGTAGACGACTTAGGCAGCCAGACTACAATTACCAAAAAAAGAAAAAGAAAAAAAGAGCTGAATATGTCTCTCAGAAAGGAAGAAAAAGGCATTTTCTTGCTCTGTGAATAATGACCTACACTTTGGGTAGTTCTCACAGGGGACAGAGAATTTGCTATCCATCTTGACATTCTTCTGATCAGCTCTAACACCTCTGTCATGCACCTCAGCAAGAAGAACTGCCTTAATCAAATGGACCAGTTTTCTCGGACGTGCTCGTGCCATTGTGCCTGGTGGTGTCTTTGATGACTGAATCTTCCTGTGAGGGTCTTTATCAGATTTTCTGGTACACAAGTGTCTGGTTCCAGGAGGCAAGGGGACAGAGTCAGTGAGAGTCTCAGGGGGGATAGGGTAACAGGTGGGCCGAGTGCCATTCAGGAGGGTCAGACAGCACAATACAAGCAGCTCGCTTTGATGCTGATACCATCTTCTGTGTGTCTGCTCAGCTCTGCTCCCTATTTCACTGCTCAGCGACTTTACATCCAGTTGCCTCCGATTGTGTCTGCAGAACTGCCCCCGGATCCAATAACGCAGCGCCACTGTAAGACAATTACCCGCTTTAATAACGGGCGTCATTACACACCCAGTGGATAGAATATGAAATAAGAATTTTGAGTGCGTGCATGTGTGTGTGCGGGGAGTGAGCGGCATCAAATCCCATCTGCACCCATCTCTGATCATTACAGGATGCCTTTATGAGTTTAGTTTCATTAGAGCCTATAAAGTTCTCCTTAATGACGATGTTTAGGTGGGAATAATTTTCACTAGACTATGTGAGTGATGACTTTGGTTTGTCACAGCCTGCAGTCCCCTATGTGTTATTATGTGCAGAAAACACGTTAAGTCGGCTATCTTAAATGTGACTTAGATAAAACGTGTTGTGACCAAAGTCGGCACAGCATAAGCATTATAACGAAAAAACAAAACAAACCCCCTTTATTACCAAGTGGGTATTTTATAGCCTCGGACCAGCTATGCATTTTCAGTGGCTGATTGGGCGGGCACCGGCCATGCATAGCGTGCAAGGGACCGTAACAGAGTGAGAAGGAATTGAGAGAAAAGAGGGGAGGAGAAGGAACTGATAAGTCATTTATGAGACATACATTATTAATAAGCATCATGATGGCAGAACAGAGACAGAAAACACACAACGCCATCTGGACTATGAAGATGGTTTGTCAAAACAAAATGGATAAATGAAATTTTGATTAAGTTTATTAGTAGGCCTGGATCTCATTTACGCGGCCATTCATGCCATTTCCCCATGAGTGCTTGGGTGCAAGACAATGATTAGCATGCTCCAAGCATGGTTAAGAAAAGGGGGCTCCGACGATGCTGCATGAGAAAGCCACTCAGTTCAAATTATGGTCATAATAATATTATGATAATGTGCTTCACGTTTATTATACAGTAAAGATTTAATGGAGCTGAATTAGGTTTATGAGGACTGTTGAGGGTTGATCATTGTGCTGAGTTGAGTTTTTTTTTTTTGCGAGTGTATCTCACTCTGCGGCCTGTAATTGTGTTCATTCAGTCTGAAATGGCATCCCACTAATTTACTGTAGATAGCTAAATAGATGGAGCACAAAACATTTATATATGTCTTTTCAGCATAATTTACTGTCACTTTATACTCTTTGTTCTGGGTGTGTGATATTTACAGTGCAGGCCAGTGGCTTAGTGGCAGTTGAACGCTACAGAGGATAAGGGCATGTCACTAGTCTTGCTGCTTTTTGATGACTGTGAAATATATCACCATGTAATGCTATTTATATTACACATACTGTAAGTCTTAGGTCAAACCAGTCAATACATTTCCCATGTTAGATGTGCACTCTATCTTACATGACTGTGTACTCAGTGTGATGAATGGCTACTGATATACTGTCTGCCCCCCAGTGATGCAATGATGAAGGTGTACTGGCACGGTCATATTTGAGTTCAGTCCATGAGTTTTATTCGTCTTTTATCGTCTCCAAATGCTCGCCATGCACATTATTTAAAGAACCCCTCCCTTGACCCAGGGCCCGGGACAACTGCCATGGTGTAGCATGTTCTACAGAAGCTACACAAACAGTTGCCAGATATACGATAATTGTCTTGTTTGTGTGGCCATTTTGCTCTGTGTATGATGTATAATCGACGATTTTATTATTGGCTTGATAATGATTAATTTCCTGATAATACAAACCCCAATTCCAATGAAGTCAGGACGTTGTGTAAAATGTAAATAAAAACAAAATACAATGATTTGCAAATTCTTTTCAACCTATATTCAATTGAATACACTTCAAAGACAAGATATTTAATGTTCAAACTGATAAACTTTATTGTTTTTTTTTTATTTTGCAAATATTCACTCATTTTGAATTTGATGCCTGTTTTAGAATAAAGAGACTTCAGATCGTAGATTTGTTTGGAAGGGTCAGTCTTGCGCTTGTTGCCTTCGTTCCACGTAACGTAACTTATGTTGTCAGCAAATGAAATGTTTTCTCCTCCGTTTGGCTACTGCAACTAGCTAAAGTAGAACAGGTGTTGTCAAACAAGATTGTTTCTCACAATAAATATGTTTTTTTTTTTTTTTGGTGAAATTACCTTTATGCCGATGGTTTCTCTTCATCTTGTGCAATAATTTTCTTCAAAATATGATATTTTTATGCCTCTGTTAGGATAGTTCCCATCTGGCAGTGCTGTACACCACACAAATTCAGTGGTTGAGCCGTGTATTGGTGTCTCACAGCTGACTGTGAATGGTTCTTGCTGAAATTTGTATTCCAGAGGTGTTGTGTTGTATAGCACCAGGTAGCGGGACACTGCCAGAAAGACTCTTCCGCTGTGTTGACCTCCAGAGAGATGTGTTTCTATTGGCTGTGTGTGTGCCAATTTGCAGGGCAGATGAACTCTGACCTTCGCATGCACATTCAGTGGACAGGAAATGATCCAGCCTCCAAATGTTACTGATTGTATTTGTCGTTTGCAAGGGTTTTCATGTTAAACTATCAGGAACCTAATTTTCAGCATGTGTACATCTTTACTTTTTTACAGCTATCCATACCGATAAAAAGTGGTAGCTATGCTCCACAGACCTTCCTACAGCCCCATCTACGCTACAGTTGTTTGATGTGCACCCATCATCCATCTTCATTGCCTCCTCTCCCTCGTTTGGTCTGTATTTTACAGGCACAGTGTCACTGAGCCTGAGGTAATAGACAGAGGCCTGGGACTATCTCTCACCCAGCCCAGAGTAGCTCCACTAGAAGATATCCTTACCTCGACTCAGCAGCACCAGCTAGGGGCTCATATCACCTCTTGATGCTTGAGCAGGTGTTTTTGTGCTGCAGGAGAGTTGGCACACACCCAGAGATCCAGAGAGGGAGGGAGGAGGAGGGGAACGAGAGAGAGAGAGGAAGAGGGACAGAGAGAGAAAGAGAGAGATTCTGTCAGGCACTGGGTCAGAGGAATGCCTAACTATAATCATGTGTGATGGTATAATCATAGCTCAGTCAAACTCCACTCCAGGCTCATATATCCCCCCTTCCCCTACGTCTGTGCCGCGCTCTCTCTCTCTCTGATATGAGTGAAACTGGCAATCTGACTTGAGAGAGCCGAGTCTCAACTTCGTCTGAAGAGTCTTTATCATTCTGAGAGTTTCTTTTTCCAGGCTAATCTACGAGCGCGTTTCCCATTTTAATCTGCGTCTGTGTATGAAGAGTGTCCCATTGGGGCTGCCATACACTTGAAGATTAATGAACCCAATTTGCAAAAGTGACCTTTTGGCTGCTAAAGCACTGCCGCAGCTAAGCCTCTTAATGCCTGCCTTTAAAAAATGTTGTTATAGAGAACAGCTCTTCAGATAAGAGCAGAGAAAATAACCATATCAGAAGTTAGAGGAGGAGTCTGGATTAAAGTCTAGTTAAAGTGGCCACCATACTCGCCCTCAGAGGACAAATCTCACTGGGGAAAAAGAAGGATGATCAGAGCATTGAAACAACGAAATGACAAGTTAAAATGGTCCTGATAAATGTTAGTGTCACCGGCTCTGGCACTTAACCCATGCACCGAGCAAACAGAATGGTATGACACCTCGTAACCAACTCAATATTAGTATATTCTTAAATCTACAAAACAAAACAAAACAAATGAACAAAAATTATTGCACAGGCTGTAAAAATTCATAAAATGATAGCGCTCTTATTAAACTCCTCCTTTTTGAAGTCCACAGTTCTTTTAATCATGCATTAAAACCCTACTAAAACTAAAACAGACAAATGACTTAGAGTATGGATTTGAAGTGATATTTAATGATGCTCACTTCAGCATTATATGATGCAAAATTAAGCTCCATCATTAGCTCATTAGGAAAAGTGCGTTCATCACCAGTCTGCAGCTATTTCTCGACTCTCTCCATCAACAGGCGAAATCCTCTTTTTAAAGAGATGACAAAGAATGGAGGAAAAAGTAGGTCTCTCTAGTTAGCACAAGTATATGTATAATCATTTACAGACCAAATGCAAAAACATGTGAATGGCATCAGCAGTGGTAAGTGGGACAGCTGTTACAGATTGCTAACTGCTCTTAATTACACACAGGATTATAGGTGCCAAACACAAGCTGAATAAGCATATCTACATGAAGGCAAGAGCTAAAGCATGATTTACAGCCACATTTGTGATGAGAGAGTGCAGTAGTTAATCCATTAGCTTTAATGCCGGGTGAGTGTTAGCTCAAGTCCCAGTCCAGTCATAGATAAAATAAATAAATAAATAAACGGTCTGCAGTACAGGGAAACAACGCGGAGCCACGATCAGCGTGCCCGAGAAAATAATGTGGGCTGCTTTTTCTGTGTCACCGTTCATAATTAGCTCTTCCTATGCTCTGAACCTAAATACATTTTTGTGCAGGATTTAAAGGCTTTTAGAAAAAAAAAAGTGTTCACATGAAATACGTCCGCCATATTCAGCCTTTGAAGATGCATTTAACTAATGAATAGGTTTATTACATTTCTGAGGAACAAACTTTGGAGCATTTATTGGCTTGGCACAAAAAAAGTGATGGCAGAAGCACTTTAAGGGAGCATTTTAGTGTAAGCATCTGGTATTTTAGGTTGGTTTAAAGGTTTGCAACAAGCAGTCTTGAGCTGTTCTTTCTACCCCGCAGTCCCATGGGCCATCATTCCAGTTGCGAGGACATATCACCCGGGCTTTTAGAGGCACTGTGAGTGCACTAAAATATGATTTAGCAGTACAGCATGGCTCTAATTCCTGAGTCATTTCTCGTATTTCCTTGCCGTATTTATTCCGTTAAGATGAATTAAATGCATTTAAAGAGAGTGTATGCCAAGCAGCGGGGCGCCTCGCTGTGCTCCAAATGATGAGGCAGAGCTTATTTAGCAGTCCCTCTCTCTGTGATCGCAAATGGTGGAATTTGAAAGAGGCAGTGCCTGGTTTTGTCATTGGGTCTGACATTGGCAAAGAGATTGATTATAGCATCATTCACTTGACACAAATGTATGTTTTGAAGCAAATGGGCGAAACATCAGGTCTGGGAGGAATATAGATGAGGGAGCTGCTGCAGGAGAGGTGTGCTGTTAGTAGACGTGCACAGTGTTGGCTGTAACATTTATATTACTCTTCCTGCCATTCCATTGCTTCACTTATTGGAGTTCCTTTTGCAGCCTGTGTGTGTGTGTGTGTGTGTGTGTGTGTGTGACCAAATCCATGCGTATAGGTGTTCTGGCAGCACTGTCATATAACTGAACCTCAGTCCTCAGATCACATCCTGTCAGGAAACAGTGTCACTCTGTGCATCCCTCTCTATTTTTACCTCTCTGTCCTTCTCTTATATGATAAAACTGTCCATCGCAACACGTCAGTTAGTCTCAAATCCAACTTCATTTGTTTTATAGGAACAAGCATCTATTCCTTAAAACAGAAGTGTACAGAAAAGCAGATATTTTAAAAAAGACACTTGATTCAAGAAAAGTCTTGAAACAAAAATGTCTTGTATTTAATGTGTCGAAAACAAATTAAATTATCTGACACCACTGGTAGACTTCTATCACAGAAAAATAAAGTAAAATAACACTCATTATCCGGTTCAATGACTTGTTAAAACAGATAGTTTTGCAGTGCGCTTTCATTTGATATTCTCATGTTCGAGGACCACTGGACTGGTAAAGCTATCTGTGGTGGAATATATCTACGTCTGACAACATATGTTGAGTATTAGAGCCTTTCAGCATGTGCAGTCCAGTGTGTTTGACTGCATTGAGAATGTAGCATAATGCTGTTTTGTTTTTTTTTTTTGTTTTTTTTTAACAGGACAAGAACAGTCTGTTGAGAGCGTGGTCATTCGTTGGGGACATTAGTTACCCCCTCGCCATTCACACAGCATGTTCACAGAGGCTAAGCCTGTCACCTAGCAACCCGCATAAAGTTTGGGGAAATTCCTGCGTGTGGTCATGCTTGCTCAAGGCCAAGGACGATCAGTCAGTGCAACCGACTGACACCCTCGAAACGCATGCTGGATGATGTTTGGTGCGAGTACAGGCACTTTTTAACAGGTGTCTCTCTCTTCTCCAGCTGCCTGCCTGGTCTATTTCAACAATGATGCAACACAGACAACACGGTGCTTTAGGAGGTAAACACAGTCTGTGTTCTCCTTGCTATTAAGGTGTTTAGCGTCTGTCTCTGGATAAGAAAGACTCAAAACTAATTAATGTCTCTTGAGAATAGTGCACAAAAATCCCCCTGTGTCCTCACAGTGTGGGACTTGTTCACAGTGGGGATGGGGACAGAGAGAAAGAAAATTAATTTGAGACAGGAACGGGCAGTAGAAAAGGGATGAGGAGCAAAGAGAGAGACAGAGAGAGAGAGAGAGGGAGAGCGGGAGGGAGGTACAGAAGGAGTACAGGGAAGCAGTTCCCTTTGGCCCAGACAGGGTCCTTTGGTTCCCCCCTCCGCCCTCTGTTTGCACACAGCTAAATTTCGGACAATTTCACAGCTCTCCTTTCAGTGGCCATTGAAAAGGGACAGATTCCTTCCTGGTTACTCACCCTCTATCCAGTGAGAGAGGCTGCTATCATGGGAAAATCCAAACCTTTGGCATCCTCAGTGGGTTACCTCTGCGCGCTGTGCTATAGCCTCAGTGCAAACAGCGGCCCCGCGTAATGCCTGTGAAATCTGTGTGTGCGTGAGGTTCAGGGCGCATTGCTGGGATTAAATCAAACAGGACCCCTCATTCAGGGGGTCCGCTCTGCAGTGTTGGCCCTGTTTGCATTCATGCGGTTCTTTCATAGAGGTTCAGTAGGAGCGTCTCTCCCTGTTTGCTCTGCGCTGTAGAATGTATACGGCATTGTTTCTCATATGCGGGTTGACCCGGCCAGATGCCATGGCCACAAAACCCTCTTCTCCTTAATCAGACAAGAGTGCCCAGAGGCCAAGGTGGCATGCTGCCACCATGTCCGAAAGGAACAGAGGGAAAAAAGAGTGAAAAAGACAGAGGGGTAGACAGAGAGGGAGACGGAGACAGAGATAAATTGATGGAGGGTTTGGAAGGAGAGATGCATGAGTGGTGGGAAGGCTGGCTGAGGAAAACAACAACAGCACTCTGCCTTCAGCGTATTTCGATTGTGTGGAAAAGACCCAGAATTCTTTATGGTGCCCTTAAATATGCTGAAACTAGCTCCAGCCTCTCCACCCTCTGTCCCTCAGACAGGAGCCATGGGCCTCTTTTATACCTTGTCCCTGGTGCCTCATTCCACAGGAACTTCAACACACACTCAGAGGATAGACTCATATAGAGTTATGACACTCTCAGCTGGTGTAAGCTAAACCATTAGAATAACATTAGGCCACAGCACAACGGCAGCCAAAGAAATCCAGTAGCTCCCCATACTTTATACAAGGTTATGGAGCCAGTTAATGTGTGTCTGTGTGCATGTGCATGTGTGGATGTATGTGTTAAGGCATATGTGCATAAATTAAGCAGAAACTGTTAAGCTCCTCAATTCAACCCTATGAACTCCATGAACAGCTGGAGAGTGTGCAGTGGTTTATGACTCATTCATGCTACCTTGCGTGTGAAATGAGCTTTTTGAATAGAGGTAATCAGGTGTGCTTATTAAAAGCGGAGGGTGATGGTCCAGTGTTGTTGCTGAATATGGGAATAGTTGGTAGCATAGATGATAGTTGGTGGGAGCTGTGTATGTAGTTAGCGTGGCAATAGTGTGAAGCCTTTCACGCGTAGCTCTGAGCAGTGTATATCGATCGCGCACAGCATCAAACAGAGAAGGCAGCTGGCGACCGTGGGAGGGCTCACCACTGTAGCAGCACACTAGTGCACTTCCTCTCATATTGCGCTTTGTTCATGCACTGCCCCCC
>OMLB01064320.1:0-13916 GCA_900302555.1 Myripristis jacobus | reverse complement strand
CCCCTGCCACCAAATGAACTTTTTCCCCCCCT
The DNA here is from genome assembly GCA_900302555.1 of Myripristis jacobus. Taxonomy (NCBI): domain Eukaryota; kingdom Metazoa; phylum Chordata; class Actinopteri; order Holocentriformes; family Holocentridae; genus Myripristis; species Myripristis jacobus. Next base: position 13,884 of record OMLB01064320.1, on the reverse strand, counting down.
TAAGGCCACCAAATGTGTAGGGACGCCCCTGACTGGCCTGGAAGGGTTTATTCATGAGCATGTTGCAGCTGTGTGACCGCTGGGTCACCCACCAGAGGAGGGGCCGCATGCCTCGGAGTGTCTGCGAATAATACGCGGATGTGTGTCCTCGTCCAGCGCCATCCGGGGCTACGGATTAGGAAATGCACTAGCAGCGGATGGGCTGGTACTGTACTGTCACTGTGCTGCTGTGAGTGAAGACGCATTGCCTCAGGCCGTCAAATGTCTCCATATTGTAAGAAACGGACTCCTTTGCACAGATCTGCTACTAGGCACGCGCCTCCAACACAGAAATACGTTAACTTTTGAAATGTTTTTCAAATGCGCGCGGCGTCCTGTCAACTTGACATGACCAACTGGCACATTCTTAAAGAAAATAAAAGTGAAGTGAAGTGAAGTTAATACAGCAGCACAAAATGAATCATAACTCTGCGTTACAGTACTCGCTCGGTGTTGTCAAACTACAGTCGTGTCTCGTGTGCTGTGACCCAGATTCAGCCTTTTCATTTTTTTCTCCCCAAGTGACATAAACTTCCTGCCAGAGCGATAACAGCTGCACACAGAAGTGCCGAGTCTACATACAGAATACATGGCAGTGTAAGAAGCTTTAAATTAATTTTGTAGCACAACCGAAGTATAGTTGCACGACTCACCATGTCCTGTGCACCCACAACTCATGCAAGAAGAACACAAACAAACGCATTCGTTGCTTCACTGTACGTTGTGCGCATGTCTGTACCGTTTTTTGTTTTTTTTTGTTTTTTTTAATCACGCTTAAAGGGACAGTGCTGTCCTGTCCCCGTTTCTTATTGGCTGAGTCTGGTCACATCCGTTATAAAATACGCAATGAAACCACACCTGTGAGCCTAATTGTTGGTGATATAACACTACCCCAAATAAAGACATCCATCCTGCACTAACAGCTACTTTAAAAGGCTGTTTCCACCTGGGATTCACAACTGTCTTGAGAAATCCAAACACAAGGGGACAGCTGTCAGTCCGTCCATACACACCTGGCATTAACATGAGTCTCCACATGCGCCTGGCCTACCCACTTGTGATGTGCTAATAAACACTTAACATTTCAGAGAGAGAGAGAGAGAGAGAGATGTAAAAAGAAATTCCCACTTTGCCAGCTCTTCTTCCATGCAAAAATAAATAAACAAAATGCCATTTCACAGGCAGCAGGTATATAACAAAAGGAGACATCTGTTACAGGCTGACCCACTCACGCTCAACCTCAGACTATTGAATTATTCCAGTGGGTCTGAGAGGGTCGGGTTCCCCACTTAGGTGACTAAATCGACCTGTAATATTTCTGTGATATTCCTGTAGTAACTGCACAGGAATATCTGTCAGCATAAAACAGTTAATTTAAGCCTTTGAAACCCAAGCAAATTCACTTGATTTCTTTAAAAAAAAAACACAAGAAAATAGCCAGAAAATTAACAAAATATCAGTAAGTAAATAAATAAATTAATAAAAATAAATAACCAAAAACTAGTTCACTAGAAAAGAAAATTATAGATAGATAGATACATACATACATACATATAGACACATGCACACACACATACAGTATATACATACATATACAGACACACACATATTCACTCGGTGTTCACTTTATCAGGTCCACCTGTACAGTCTAATGCAGTCCAGTCCAACAGCAGCACTAACTATGAGCTCAATGCCAAACATAGAAGTGAATCACATATTGGTGTTTTTACATATTTTAATTTAAATCATTATAAATCATTATTCGTTTTTAAATATCGAGTGTTATGTCAAGTATCAGCTGCACAATGATGATAGCAATGATTTAACAGCAGCCTGACCTCATGCCTAACCTCTCCTCTCAGCCTTTCCAAAATCACTGCAAAGCTCCAACTCTCCTGGCTTTATTGCCTCATTACCTACCTTCAGTATTATGTTAATATAATAAGTAGCTTCCAAAACATGCACAGAGATCTTTGAAATAACTCTTTTACTAGCATTACAGAAGCCAGATTAGTCAAATTAATACAGATCAATGACGGCAGCATGCCTGGCCCAGGGTAAATGTTTTTACTAATTGTTTGTTTAGAGACATTGACTGAGAATCCCGGAAGACTGAATTTCTGCCCAGTCAGGGATTTTACCAATTGATCCCTATTGATCCAGAAGGGAGGTCGCAGGCGCCGGCCAATGTCTGCAAGTATTTTAACCGCATTGTATATTTCCAGGGTTTTGTGTATCCACATGGAAGATTGTACATCAATGAGTTTCCAACCAGCATGACCATAGCTGAAGTTGAAGACCTCTTCATCCCTCCCTGTCATCCTCCTCATCATTGTCATCCCCCGGCAGCTGCTCTGTGGTTGTCTGCTGTGTGTGTCTGCTGCCTCAGCTGAGGCCTCCTGCTGCTTCTGTTGTCACACTGTCTGCCATTGTGTTTTCCTGCATTTGCTTTATGCCTGTAATGTTTGTAATTTACTCACTGGGTCGATACCAACTCCACACCTGTCTGGCCAGGAATGGGGTCTCCTTTCTCTGTGCTCCTTCTCGAGATTTCTGCCATTTTCCCCCAGTACAGCTGGGTTTTCTGAGTATTTGAGGTTTTCCTTGCCTGCTATGAGGATTAAGTCAAGGGGTGTCATCCTGTTTGTTGTAAACATGTGGGCATATAAAGCCCTCTGAGGCTGGCAACAGTCCTACTGGGCTCTACATAAACCTGAACTTGAACTAGAACTTGGTTGCATGAGTCAGCTGAAGTGTGAGTGAGTGAATAATTGCTGGGTTAATCTGTAATATTTTTTACTGATTACTTTTTACTTTTTTGTAACAAGACAGAGCTGATTTGAAATTATTGTCAAACTATTGTATTTTGCACATATGACATTAGAAAATATAATAGTCAGCTTACATTACATCATTGGAGCTAAAAATTACAAATGAAGCACAGCAAATGACTACGAAATTGTGTTAGCATGTAAAGATGACTTTTCTCAGCATAAATATCATATTTGACTTTTTACCACATTAATAGAGTTTTGCATGATCAATAACAACAGAAGAGGTGAAGTTCTCAACACCCCAGATCTCTGGGATAAGCTCCGTCATGTAATTAGTTGGGTAATTAGTTGGGCTGAAGGTCTGATTTTGCACCTGACTTCTGTTCTTGAGGGTGCTGCATTTATCCTTCAGCTGTTTCATTTCCCTCAAATTACTTTTATACCGACATTCAAGCTGCTAGACTCGCTCAAGGGCATTGTAGCAACACGGCAGCTGCTGGGATTTGATTTTGGCGAATATTATTAAGTTCCTCCTGTATCATGGTGCAGGCCATGTAGACCGTAAGATGTCTAAGCACGAATGGCTTCAGTCTCTTGCTTCACATCTTGTCAGAGAGACATTTCACTTCTGAAATGGGTCAGAAGAGCGTTCCATAGAGTTCCAGCTCACTTCCCAGAGTCTGAGTGGTAAGTTGGTCATGGTCTGGCATTTTGCACCCAACGTTTGGCCACTTTTCTTGCTGTTTTTCAGAGTTCGGTGTGCTCATATTATACCATGAGACACAAACAGTGGCTAATGAAATTACTTGAAAGTAACTGTTTTCCTGAATAACATATTAAAATGTGCAATATAAAACAAAAGACACGGGGGTGTTTGGGACCCAAGTCTGCTCCATGCCTGATGGAACCAGAAGTCCACATTTCCAGCCACCATAGTCCATATAAAAAGCATCCAATCCATGGAGTAGGAATTTTCTGCATTTACTGTCATGTGTCCCCATTCAGCAGTTGGCCTTCAGCAGGGTGAAGGGGGGAGATGGGCAGGCGTGTAGCCAGGGGGTTGCTTGCAGTTGCTATAGCAACACCAAAATGTGGTCCAGCAACCGCAAAGCAACCCCAAGGCTGAAAACTAAAATGCAAGTTTTTTTTAGTAGTGTTATAAAAAAAAAAAAAAATGGTGATAATTCCAAATGTAACGATCAGGTTGAGTGCAGAGTAGTTGGTTGCCAGGCAACGCTATGTCTGTTTACACTGGCGCGGGGATATTTTGTGCTGCGGTCTGCCTCAGAAGGATGGCATGGAACGCAGCTCAGCCAATCATATTTAAGGATGGGAAGCACTCGTTTTATAAGGTGTGTTTTAAAATGCAGTTCTTTTCTGTGGCCTATTCCTTCGCATTTTGCCATTCAATTAATTCAAAAACAGGTTATTGTTAAATGGTTTGTACGCTAGGGTTATTATGTGCATTTCTCACTGCCGTGAAAAAGCGGCATACCAGCAGTTAAATTATCAACAACGAACTTCAAATTGATTTTGACAGGCCTAGGCCCTACACCATAATGTTTATCTGTTACATGGTGCGCGCGTATATCTCCCAGACAGCCCTGATTCAAATGAGTAGGCCAATAATGACATCCATATTCTTATTTATGCTGTTTAATTGGCATTGTAGTAAAGTGACAAGCAACTCCGTACAGCTGTATAGCAACTACTAAGCAACTGCAGTGAAAAATTTCTGGCTACGCCCATGGAGATGGGTGGATTTGACCAAACTGTGTAGTGTGAGATATTACAGTTATCTGAGTGTTATCAGTTCTGCAACCCTGCAACCTGGAGGTACAACTAAAGTAAAGTAACAAAAATTACAGGTGTTATGAGCTTACAAAGCCATAGGGTAATCATGCACTTTAACTTTGTGTGTGTTTAGAACAGTAAATGGAAAATCTTTCATTGCACTGGATTTAGCCTGAGTCGCTGTTCTGTCATGTAAATCAGGGATCAAGAATAAGAAAATAAATTTATTTTTATGAAAACGTTTCATGTTACTTAAAAGTGCAAGGGTGCTGAATCAAGGCTGAATACTAAAGTGGTGATAGGCATTTGGGACTCTAGGCTTGTAATGCACCTTCTGTTTCCCTCCCTTGGTTTCACTGACCTTTTTTTGGTTGGTTTGTTTCTTAGCTTTCTCTCATTCCTCACAAACTATGCATTTAGTAGCAGTAACCTTATCCTCCACAGTGCTCTGGAACAGGACTGGTGTGGGGAGAAGAAAACAGGAATGATTGGTTTCAGTTTTACCCAGCTGGATAATATTAACACAGTTTCAGAATCTTATTTACTCTCTGGGCACAAACATTCATCTTAACCAGTCAGCCAGGAGGCTGGAATTACACTATGACTTATGAACAGCTATGGACCCCCTCCGTCCGTCCGTCCGTGTGTGTGTGTGTGTGTGTGTGTGTTTTGTCTGTGAGGCCACAAGTGATTGCTGGTTGTGCAGCGGGCAGTAACCTCAGTGCTACACTCTACAGCACAATCAAATGGGTTTCTTTCTTAAGTAATAATACGCCCATTTTTTATATAAATAGATGTTCATGTCGGGAATTTCTGTTGTGTTTGCTATAAAGAACACAAAGGGCAAATCTCTCAACTCCTGCATTTTATTCTTCACCAAAAGTTTTTAGTTACTGCCGTCATCAGGTGGTACACAGGAGGCTCACAGTTCTTTTAATGCTAAGGTTAATTAGTGAACACACACACACACCAGTGTCCATTAGATATACATTAAAAGACAGAAGATCTCAAAAAATACATCAAAATCAGTGTATACTAAAAACAGTTTCAGCATAACATAAACAGTTTCATCATAACATAAATAATCCCAGAATAAACGCAAATATGTATTTTAAGACCAATTTCATTTTTCCAATCTCATTGTTAGACAATTAGAAAATTCAATATTTAGAGAAATAAGGCATTTCAAAATACTCCAGCTCCTAATAACCATGTCATAATGAGTGATGATATGTAGATATTGCTGCTCATCCAGCTGGTGCTCTACTCTGGTGCCCCCAAATGTTTTAAGGCGAGCGGCAGCTTCCAGATGACTTGAGGTGTTCTGATGGCCATGGTCTGACCTGGATCCCCTTCCTAAATCACAAACTGCATGTCTGGCCCAGGACCCACTCTCTGCACCAAAGAGCAAGCAGTCCCAGCAGAGAAGCTTTTGCTCCAAGGTTGTTCCTGTCATCCAGAGGTATCACATGTAATTAGGTGAGTTGAAATGCCTCTCAAAGGACTTTCTGCACCGGAATTTCAATCTTAGGGCTACCTTTGCCTATTAACTCCATTTTTCATCAAAAGTTAATCTTGAAAATGGTGTGGGTAATAAATTCACAACGATGTCCTCCTTGCTAGCAGTAACATTACTTGTAACATTACTTCCATTGTGAACCAACTGATAAAATAAATTATAGATGATGACTTTTCAAATATTATTTTTGGAATACCTAGTGAGCCCTGAAAGTTCTCCTCTGCTATTAAATAATTTGCCATGTTTTTTCTTTCTTTTTTTTTTTTTAATTTCTGTGAATGTTAATCAACTTTTCCATCATGAAAGTAGCCTGTATACTGTTTGGTCTCCTGAAAAATGTAGAGAAATATATGCACACATCATTAATATTCTAATTCACCCCCAACGTGAACATATAACTTTGCACATGGTAATACACAGTAAAATCAATAGGCTACTTAACCATGACATGGTCACATAAGCATGGCCCCTCTTTGCAATTATAATTTGTCAGAGGCTGATTTTACATCTGGTCTTGTTAATAATCTGGGGAACTAGGTTTTTCCTTTTCAATGTCATACTTTAATCTATACATTCATCATACTCTTATCTAATTTGATTAAAATGAATACCGTATACAAGTCTGTATTTGATTTGTGTATTTAATTGAGAATAGGGAACTTATTTGAACATTTCTGGAGCAATTCTGAAAACGTTGGTAATGGCTCATCCTCCAGCTGGTGGGTTGGTTTGCTTCTTGGTGGTAAGTTAACTGCAGTCCTGAAGTCAGGGGACGGAGCCTGATCAAAGACCCGGTCACATGGTCCTCCTCATTTTGGGGACCATCACCTCTTTTTCCTCTTTCTCCTCTTCCAGGTTTCTCTTCCTGGGTGCTCTTGGTTTAGTCAGTGCTGAGTGGGAGCAGGAAGAGGAAGGTGGCTCAGGATCACTGGTGAGGCTGAGGGCAGCAGAGAGAGCCTGGAGATGATCAAAGCTGCTGTGGAGGCTGCTGTTGCTGCCATGACGGTGGCAGAGTTGGCTGTTGGCCACCGAGTGGTGCTCTGCTCAGGACTGAGCTGCACGTTGCCGCTGGTTCCCACATTAGTGGAGCTGGTCATATTTATGCTCCACTGTGGCTGACATGTCCAGGGTGGACAGAGCAGCTGCTGGTGCTCTGGAAGGTGACAGAGGATGGGTCAGCAGGCCGGCCACTGTCCCGTCCCAGGTGGCTGGTGGGTCTGACATCTGGGGGAAAAAGAAAAAAATGCATCATTTTTGGAACAATATAGACCCCTTTATAATAATGGCAAATATCCTGTGTTAATTGGTTTGTTTTTAGGAAGGTGAATCTGCAGTAACAGCACAGTATCACAACATGGTATTTATTATTGTACAATAATATGCTAAAACTCAGATACATCATCAACGACAGCATGAAGTTTTGCTGGGAAACATTTACTGGAATTTATGACTTTATGGCATTGTTATGTCTCTTTGGCCTCAAATTTACATTGCATGTGGGGCAGAGGCCAGAGGTTTTCACCACAGGCTCGAACAGGCTGTTGATGACGTGCTGTCTCACATGTTGGTCAGTGGACAGGAGGGCTCGGACCATCTCGTCCGAATCATCCTCAGATTCATACCCAGAGTCGTAGCCACAGTTCATATCTCCTGTTGTGAAGTCAGTCAAGGAGTTGACTTGGTTGGGGAAACGAGTGGACTCCTCCTCTGATGCAGGACAGGAGTTTGAAAAGCTCCAAAGTTCAACAGGTGCTCACAGGTGCAGTCTGGTTGTAGAAACGTGCTCTGGTTTGAGCACAGCACTGAGCTCAGGTGGTGTGTCGACTTGTGGAACATCACTGCTGCTGTGGCCTCACAACAGCCTTTCAGATTTAACTTACAACACTGTGTTACTGATATGTGGTAATAATGGCTACAAATGACAGGTTTACCGTCACACTGACTCGCCCTGCAGTCACAGTACACACGTCTCTGCACTGTAAAACATGGCTGCCCTGTGTGACAGCCTCCTTCATGACTCTTCACTCACATTCTGTACCAGCACAGCAGCTGCAGCGTCTCTGGAAGTGCTGCCTGCTTCAAAACAGAGACTCAGGCCTGCCATCGTCATGGAGATGACAATAGCACAGCAGGTAACTCTGTAGCTACCTGTTGATCCACTGCGTCACTGTGTTCAATTCTCCACAAGACAAGTTAGACAAAATACCTGACAGATATCAACCGAGTAAAACACGTATATCTGCACTGCTGCATAACTGACGGAGAAATGTTAATTTTCATGTAAATAAATGTTGATTTCTTGATGCTTTATCACCAATAAAAGTAACAAGAGAAGAGAAAAAGAAAAGATACTCAAACTTCATCAACAGAAAATCCAGGTACAAAGACATGACAGGACTGGATTTACTGTGTTTGTTTGTATGTTGGTTGGTTTGCATGTACAGTATGCTTGATTGATTGATTGATTGATTGATTGATTGATGTCTCCAGAATCAGGCAAAGAAAGCCATGTGGGAACCAAAAGGCTTTCTTTTATGGTTGTTAGACAAAAATAGTGAAAAATCTAAACTTGTTGGCTAAAGCTAGTCTTCTTTTTCATTAGCTTATTAAGTTAGCTTTTTAAGCTAATTTCCAACGCACATGAAAGCAATGCGATGTTTAGCTAACAGACTTGGGTTTTCTCTGGCTTACTGAGGGATTTATCAGATCAAATGTGCTGCAGTTTAAATGTTGGGTGAATGATTGTTGCTAAAGAAACTAATGTGAAAGCTGTGTGGCTGACTTTCTTAGATGTTTCTCTCTCTGTCAGTTGACCTGCACTGTTTTAATGTATTCATCAATTATGAGAAATATAAACCGTATAAAGTAAAAAGTTGATATTTTTACTTTTATTTTTTTCTAAATCATTTATTGTGTCTGTAACACACCAGCAGGAACAGCAGACACCTCATGTGCAGGGAGCAGGCACTGCATGTTTCAAATGGAGAGGTAAGAGAGAAATATAAATTATAGAGTGAAACAATACCTGTTAGGGTTAGCTTTATTTACTCGGTTTTAGTTTTAGTTTGTTATTAAGGTTGAATATGGAAATGAGAATAACTTAAAATACAGATATATAAAAAAATGACCCTGGGAACACAGGAATGACTCCATTCTGACCAAAGCAGTTCTCAAAATGTCCTTAACATCGCTTTCACCGTGACATGGGACAGTGGCATCATGTCTGTTCCAGAGCCAGTAATGAGAAATTGGAGAACTGGCTATAATTGCAGTGTGAAACAATAAGCTGCTGCATATCAGTCTTGATGTTTCTGCTGCAATGGAGGAAAAATAAACTGTAAGAAGGTAAGGATGATGCATGGCAATCCCTCTCTGCAGCTTTTTGTTTTTCCTCTGCATATGAAAAACATGCCATCGGTCATCATATGCACGCATGGCTATACAAATCCATCCGGATCCATATCTAAGAAGAAGAAGCTGTCTTCTCCCTGCTTAAATAGGCTATGCTTGGAAATCCTGGCTGCTCACCTTTCCACGTTCCACTGCAAAGTTTGTACGCTTGCCCTCGTTCAAATGTATGACAAGCATGACTTCACCTGCAAGATGGATTCTGTCAGGTGATTTCTGAAAAGTGCACTGCAGAAAAAACACAGCACTGAGCAGTTCACACCAAAGATGGAAACTAAATAAAAATAAATGAATAAATAAATAAATAAAAAAGACCAGGATCTCACTTTACTTCTAAAATAGCATGTTCAAACTTCTGATGCAAACGACTGAAACCATTCCAAGACTCACAAACAAAATAAAACTCTGCTCTCCCACCGCAGTGAAAACAAAGTGACCCTATTTTTATCCTGATCTGTTTGGAGGTGAGCGCTGAACAACAAATAAAAAGTAACATCAGCTTCATTAACCGCAGTTTGAGAATCAAAACTCTCTGGCTCTATCCTGCGTCCCCTGTCTCCTTCAAATGGTTCACGCCGCTACTTTTAAGGCATTGCTCAATGTGTCCGCGTAGAGAACAGCAAAAAGAAGATTAACTGACTGGCTGACTTGACAAGCAAAATCATATGTGCTAAGTGACGAAGCATATTATTGTTTTGGTTTTGTTTTTTAAATGGAAGCATATTCATATCTCAATAATTGCACTCTTAAAGCAAAACTGACTTTGGTAGTCCACAATATTGCATTTGTGTCTATAACTTTGTATCACTGCCAAGTTATATACAACCCTACACTCCATTAAGATTCAGTTTTGCCTAAAATACTTACTAAGCAAAGAGTCAGATTAAAGGACCGGTGTTTTTGCTTATTTTAGCCCATTTACTACACTGCTCGTATGCCATGACGACCAGCTATTTTCCATACAACATGTCCAACCCATACCACAACATCGGCTGTTTGTTCCAACCCTCTAATACAACCAACAGGAGCGTTCCCCAAATTATGTCATGCATACATCCAACAGGAGCGTCTCTAATGCAATCTAAAGGACTATTTCCTGAGCAAACTAGCCAGCGAGCTAGTGGTGAACAGAGTGCGGATCAGGCCATGTATTTTTGTCTGACCTGACCCAAGACGGGGGCGTAGTAACTGAGCCCAACCCCAGTCTGACAGACATTCTTTTTTATGTCCGAACCCGACCTGAGCCTAAGATTTCACTTATCCTCCATCGCCAGGTTCCATTTACTGCCTGAAATAGCCTACATGTTGCCTTCGGTGTCGTCACGTAAACTCCAACATGATACAGGATGGTGCCCAGAACAGACAGTAGGTCCACCATTTTAATTATTTTACACTAGAATTGCACTGAAATAATGCCAGCGTGACCAAACCTGACCCAAACCCAGCATAATTTCTCAATTTTTGTCTGAACCCGACCCGACTCATCGGGTCCCAGACATGCTCAGGTTGGGTTTCCACACTCTAGTGGGGAACAAGCTAGTATGCTAGAAAGTGAACTAGCCAACTAGCCACGGAAATACTTGGTTATGGTTTGGAAAAGGTTATTGTTAAGGGTAGGGAAAGGTTTGTCATTATGGTTAAGGTTAGGAAAAGGTCAGGGTTCCAAAAACATTAGCTAACATTTGCTAAAATTAGGTAGGCCACCTCAAATAAACAACGGTACATTGCAATTCTGTTTTTCAACCAACTGAAAAAGGACAAGGCCTCTCACTTCCTCTCTCTCTATTAATTTTTTTTCCTCCTCTTCCACAGTAGAACTATCCTCACTCACTGACTCTCTGATGATCTGAAAAAGAATCCTTCATTTTCATCACCGGTGCTTGCAGGGATCTCCCCTATCACTCTGATCGTCTCTCTGAAACTTTCATGTGATAAACCCCCGCGTACAATGCTTTAGAAGTCAGGGATGTTTGAATTCAGTTCATACAAAGTCGTGTCTTTGGGAACAATTTTCGGGCTGAGAGGCTGAAAAACTGTCCTCCCACTTAGCAGTTAACCAGACTAAGGATCATAACCTGTCAAATGCAAGAAGAATCCAAATCGTCATCACTGTTGCCCATGTTTTCTCGTTGCTCGTCTTTTGTCTTGTCTGGGTTCGATTTTCTGATAAAATGACATGTCATCTTAAAGCCGACTTGGAAGTCATAGATGTGTTTTTGTTTTTTGTTTTGTTTTTGTTTTGTTTTTTTTATTTGGAAAGGTGCTAAAGTAAAGTATATTGTACATAATAGTAGTGCGTAGGATACACTGATATGGTCCTTTGAAGGGGCAATAAATAATCATTAACTCCTATCAGCCCCTACAGCTGGCCAGGAAGACTTTCAGCAGCACTGCCACATCTTCAGCTCAGCCTGTGGGTGCATGAAAGAAACAATGAAGCCACCTTTTCACAATAGAAAGGAATAAGCTGGTTAATTAGAGCAGAGATACTGGAGACATATAGAAGATGCATCACCATGCTAAATACTGGGATTATAATACTGCTTTGCCATTTGCTATTTTGGTTTGAGAGCAAGAGGTTTTAGCAAAGTCTACAGAGAGAGACAGACGAACCCCGGCCGTTGACTGCTGGGAGACAGAAAAAAGCGCAGTTCAGGCTTTTGGCCATCGGGGGCAGTGCTGAATAGAGTAGAATACAGCGGTCAATGCGGGTTAATGCTATAGTGATCACCACATTACATTCCAAATATTCACCAGAAACTGGACCGTTACTGTCATTGTTACAGACACAATTAGACACAATTATAAGCTGACAAGAAAAAATTATGGCAATTTCAGAGGGCCAAGTGTTAGCGCTCCATGTTGCCCCCTGGTGGTAGCTTCACATACGCGTGTAGGCAGGTTTCCTTACGTATCTTGGGTTTTTAGAATCCTGCAAATTACATACACGAGTTTTTGTTTTAAACCAGAGTTGGAGGCAGAGTTTTGAAAGTCAGAAATCTCAGCAGCTGGCCAAGTAATTGTTGAGTCATCACCATTGATCAAAAATCCTATTAACCCCCCACAGATATGTTATAATTTGTTTGCTCTATGGGACAGTAAAAATGTGCATTTTTGCCCCTTTAAGATGTACAGTGAATTTTTATGATCTTCATGCAGGGCAGGGGTAGTAACAGAGTTTGGTCAGGCTGTGGGGGTTGAGGATTACAAGGGGAACACAGCTGCTCCCCTGTTTATCTGCAGCCAGCTGATTGCTAAAAGATGCAAAACTACAAAGTGCATCTTTAATCGCCTAGGGGTGCACAGCAGCATTGTGTACCATCCAAAACTCAGGCTCAGTGAACCAGGCTTAGAGCACGTTGTCTGCAGGGGAAGAACAACAACAACAACAGCCAACTTTAAAAGGCAATGTTTCTGACATTGTGGCTCAGGCGTTCTTTACTTGAAAAACACACATGCACAACCTCTTGACCTGATTGTTGGAATTTGGTATTTGTATTGTTTCCTGTTATATCATTATTAGAATTATAAAAATTACTTATATTTATTTATATTATTTATATTTATATTTTTCATTTGTTTTTGTGTCCATTGTTGTCTAAAAAGTGACATACATCTCTGCTAAAGTATTCTGTAAATAACCTTAAGAAAAGACTTCAAACTGGAGTCAATACCTTAAACAATGGCTTATTATTATGTTGACTCATTTATCACATTTATCACACAACACCTTGACACTCAATGCACTTATCAGCACATTTGATGTCATGTTAATACTATGCTGATCTATGTTGAGCTATCTTTTTGTACAACTTCATTCCATTCTGCCTTCTGCCTGCAAATTGTAGGCCTGTAATTCCCTGGGTGTTGTACGTATGAGTCCACATGTTGGTGAAAAAAACTATATTGCCAAAAGTATTCACTCAGTTATCCAAATCATTGAATTCATGTTCCAATCACTTCCATGGCCACAGGTGTATAAAATCAAGCACCTCGGCATGCAGACTACTTCTACAAACATTTGTGAAAGAATGGGTCGCTCTCAGGAGCTCAGTGAATTTGAGCGTGGTACCGTGATAAGATGCCACCTGTGCAATAAGTCCAGTCGTGAAACTTCCTACTAAATATTAAATAAAAACTACTAAATATTCCATAATCAACTGTTAGTGGTACTATAACAAAGTGGAAGCGATTGGGAACGACAGCAACTCAGCCACGAAGTGGTAGGCCACGTAAAATCACAGAGTGGGGTCAGCGGATGCTGAGGCGCATAGTGCGCAGAGGCCACCAACTTTCTGCAGAGTCAATAGCTACAGACCTCCAAACTTCATGTGATCTTCAGATTAGCTC
>OMLB01064317.1:12855-28351 GCA_900302555.1 Myripristis jacobus | reverse complement strand
TATTTGGTTGGTCAAACTTGGCAGCAAATTACCTAAAAATGATTATGGATGTAGGACAACACATGAGGACAACAAGATGCCATCCTGGCTCCTGAATGGTCCCTGACTGACCAATCAGTTGGACAGTAGAGCCTCCGCCTCCATTCACTACAATGGAATAAGCGTATTTTTCAGTATCGATATTTAATTCATTCAGTGATTATTTGAAACTTTGTCTTAGTGAAAAGGAACATCTCGTGACTGGGTTCGACGTGTTTTTTCGCTGGAAGAAAAATAGTTTAATCCTCACGGAGCTCCAAGCCGCACCACAGAGAAACCACAACAACCAAACTGTTCCAGGACTTCTTGGCTGCCGAAGGCCATTTCATTCACATTCAGATGGTTAAAAGGTGTGCTTGGGGTAAACTTGGGTAAAGCAGTCTTTAGATTGGAGTGATTAAAATCTCCTGCTAGGATGAAGATGCTCTTAGGATGTTTGTTCAGTTTGCTGTTTGCTGATGGCATCGTGCAGTTTGTCCATAGCCGGCTTAGCATTGGCACGGGGGTGAGCATAGACTGCTGTAATGAAGACTGCCGGAAATCTCTCTCGGTAGATAAAAAGATGTGCATTTGATCATTAAAAACTCCAAATCTGTGCAACAGTGTCTGTCGATAACTGTATTGTCCATACACCAGCTGTTGTTTACGTAAGCGCATTGAGCCATTTTTCCAGAAGTGGTCACAGATAGACTCTATAGGCAAGTCTGTGGGTGGGAGGCAGATAGCAGCACCTGCCATGCTGAGTTAGCTAACGTGTTTATATCCAGTTTTGGGAAATAACATGTTTTACCCCGTCACTATACTGTACCAGAGATGTTCCTTTTTTTCTACGAGCTAAAGAATTGACTCATTAAGTATCAATATGAGGCAACTGAAAATCACGTTGTTTTCAACTGGAGTGGATGGAGAGGCGGTTCTTCCTGCCGGTTTTTAGTAACAGTGGCCTGGGGGGCGGGGCTTAGATAAAGTGTCAATTATTTTTTTCATCAGGAAACACATTTAAATTTAACAGTTACATGTTAATAATTCTTTCCAAATTGTGTCCAAAGATGTGTAAGGATGGTTGAGAGTAATAACTAGAGAAACCTGACCTATGCACTTGATGTTTTGGATATTGATTTTTTTTTTTTTGTTTGTTTTGGCAATTTCTTGTATTTTTTCCTCTATTTCTATTCCACATTTGGTCAGCAGAACCTGTTTCTCTGTGGTGTAAGTTGTGTTAAGTTTTTCTAAATAAACTTTGCAATTTAGTGTGGGCATGATTCATGACTGTGCTGGAAGGCTGAGCTTCTGGAAGCTTCGGTGTTTGGCCTTGGCTGGCACATGCTACTGCAACACACATGTCAAACTCCAGGCCTGCGGGCCAGATCAGTCCCATGGCACGACTCTATCCAGCCTTCGAGATGACTTTTGATTTTTCTTTTAATATTGGCTTGCTTCCATACTGCCCGCATGGATACTACAGACCCCAACATGCACTGCAACATCCTGCACGATCGACACCTCAGCTCATCAGCAGCGCGGTGGATCGCTTCCATCCAGACAGCTGTTAGCTCACTGACAAGCCAGCCAAATGCAAAGCCAAGATGAAAAGTGGACAGTGAAAGCAGGCGGGAGGTGGAGTGGTTCGGTCGCTAGAGGGTTAAACCCGTCTGATGCAGCCATAATGAAAGAATATGACATCATGGGACAGATATTACTGTTTATTATAGTTATTTTTGTTTGTTTTGTATTTATTTTTTTGTAATCACAAGTCAGCTTGCTTATTTTGCCTTATCTTTGACTTTTCAATACTTTGGCATATTTTAACCATATGACTTGTAGATAGATAGATAGATAGATTTACTTTATTGATCCCAATTAGTTTAATTTCTACTTGGCTTTGCATGCCAGTGATGATGCACGTGTGAGTAAAAACGTGTGACTGTAGATTTCTCTTATCAGTTATCTGGCTAATTTTGATTCTGTGTGATGAAACTGTTTGTCATATGAATGCAGATACAATATGCTTGACAGATCCATGTCACTTAACACACTAATCTGGTTTTAGATATCCTTGTTTTGTTTTATAGAAACTCATTATTTGTACTTCATACGTCCTACTTGTATTATTTTTAACTCGGGGCACATTTTGATCAAAATAACAACCACATTGGGTCAAAAGAGTTCAATAAATATCAGCTTCCACATACATAATACAAGCTTTCTTTGTTTTTGCACAGTACGCTGTGGATATTTATCATGTGTAAACACCATGATAAATGAATTAAATATGGAATTCTAAGATATCAGTATTTATTTATTTATTTATTTTATAATGCGGTGAACATAAACATCTATAAATGCCATGGCAATGTGTTTTTCAAGTGGAGCATTTTGGAGTGTTTGGGGCATTCGGTTCGTTTCACTGTGTTAACGTTTTATCCAAACTCAGCCTGAAATCAAGTAATCAATAATGTTGTCTAGGGCTTATTGAGGTTAGGGAACAGGAATATTGAATATGAATTTATTGATTTCTGTGCATCAGGGTAGTAAATGCGTCACAAATTAGGCCACTATAGCACTAACCGCACTCGTTTTGCCTGACAGCAGTGACCTTGTTAAATACAAAATCCAATAAAAAGCCTATCAAAAACCAAAATAAAAATGCTTTCGGGTTGTAGGTGCTCAATTCAGGAAGTCTATAGCTTGCACAGTAAACTACGTGTAACACAGCAGCCAATGATCCATGGTCTTAGGATCTCAGCGAAACTGTGTCAAACAGATTTTCATCTTGGCCCTGAACTTATCCTCATCATTATTAATTGAATTTTGAGTCAAAGGCTGTAACATTTACCCATTTTTAAATTTAGATCATGCATTTCATTGCACTTTGCGCTCATGGATGGCTGATCTTTTTTCTGCCATGCGGAGAAATAAGATGTCTATTTTCAGTCGTGAAGCCCATGAAATCCCATTCTGCTTTATCTAAACATGGCAGAACACATAGTGAATCAGCTACACGCTGCGTCCTCAAGCCAGGCTGGTCTCTGCATCACTCATCTCAGCGTAAAGCCCCGTGAAAACTTCACCAAACATTGTCTGATGCCTTGCATCTTGGAGGGTTATGTCAGGCAGCGGACGGGAGATGCACCATCTGAAAGACTGGCTGGGTGACACGGAGCGTGATTATTTTCTCTGGCCACCAGTCAGGCAGCATGCACCACGATCAACTTGCATTTCATTTGCTTGTTCACCACAGGAGAGAGAAAATCTGGTGCTTATATACTGTAGGTAAGCACAACCCAGTAATTCGAGTGAAAACTGGTACATGTATGTATATGTGGAGATATCTTAAATAGAGAAGATCACGCCCTCTTCATGATTTCAGATACTGCAGATTCCCCCAAATTGAATTCTGGTATTTGGTATGGTCACTTTTTCACCCACAGAAGTGCCCAGTTAAAACTAAAGAGAACATTACGCATTCACCGGGCTGATCATGCTTTGGTGTGCTTTCTAAATCAGTGGTTCTCAAACTTTTAAGGCTGATACTGATGATGTTTTGCTGGCTTTGTTTTTGCTTCTTTTTCACTTCTTTCTCCTTGTCCTCAGCTGTATCACTGCTGCGGTTCAACCACAAATTCAGTTTTGTTGGTTTTTGTCTTGGCTTCCCAGTCATGCTGAAAAAACGTCCTCACTCGACCACCTCTAAGGCTTTTTTTTTCACATTTCTGATCCGTTTGATTGTTACAGTAGAGAGAGAGAGAGAGAGGGGGGGATGATGTGCAGCAAATGGCCGGAGGTCAGATTCAAACCCAGGACGCTGCGATCAGGACTCAGCCTTAACAAGCGGTCCGCGCCCCTCGGCAGCAGATTTAAACCACAAACACACACGTTTCACGCCTTCGGGAAACCCGGAGGGAAAACTGAATATAAAATACGGTTCATCAAACTTAAATTTTTATTGAACTTATTATAACCTAGGCTAATTATTTTAGGAATTATGCATGACTTTTTAAATTTACATAAAAAAAAAAAAATCTCACGTACCTCCTGCAGTACTCCAGTGTGCCACTAAGGGTACGTATACCCCCTTTTGAGAGCTACTATCCTAGATGTATAGAAGTGTGAACAACCATTGTGCACATCACTTAAAGGTGCACTATGTAAAACTGACAAAATTTTTACTTTTTTTTTTTGGTCAACCAAATCCAAATGGTCCTCACTTGAATTTACCCTCATTTTTGTATGGTGTATGTTTAATAAACGGTCCACTATAATTCTAGCAGAACCCTGCTACTAACCATTAAAGTTGTCTTTAATGCCATTGTGTTCCAAGGGAAGTAGTGGAGCCATAATCCAAGCCATAATCCACGACGTGGCGGTCTGCTCATATAAAATAACCACGGAGCAGAGGTCATTATTTTCTGATAGCAGTGGATTCTCCTGCTTGTTTCATGGTTTGTTCAGCTGCCTCCATACAAGTGTCAGTAGTAAAAGTACAGAAATGGCAATCATTTTTTAGGGTGGGTGGTGCCATTGTTTTTATGCTTCAAGGTTTTCCAGGTGGTCTCGCTCCCCTTTGGAATACATAGAAATGGAACGGCATGTTGCGACAGATCACGTTACCTTGACGAAGAAATGGTTGATGACTAAACTAGGTGTGGAATACAGTATATTCTTGCATTCCTCTGATTTCATGTGTTTTTAATGTAGCATCTTAAATCCTTGTTAGTGTAGCGTTTCTTTGTAAATTTAGGCATACATGAAAACTGTTTTATTTTTCTTGTGACATTAACGTTAGGGTTGGTTGCTCCTTCTATTTTTGTTTGTTTACCGTTCTTCTTTCTTCTTCTTTTTTTCTGTTTTATGGCGGTTTAACCTTTTTTAAAAATTTTTTTTAACACATCCAAGGTTCCCCTGGTAACCTCGTGTTTCACATCACTATGGACTGTGAGTAATTCCCTCAGGCAAAGTCTGCAGAACTGTGGGCTTGTGGAAAGTGTGCATAGTGGGCTCAAACTGTCTGTGAGAGAGTCCTCATCGTGCACTTGGCGGTTTGGCAGTGGGACGGCCCTCAGCCCGCATGGATTTAGCAGGAGCGCACCTCAAAAGTCGGAGAGTGCATGAGTGTGGACGTTGGGATTGGGCTGAAGAGCATTAATCTGGCCCAAACAGGTGCCGTGATGAGGTCGCACCCTGACAGCGTGCCTTAGAGTGCCTTAATTAATACATAATTAATGTAATAAGTGGAGATACTGTGCACCACCTGATGGCAGAAGTGAGAACTTTGTTTGCATTTCAGAATGGTAACTAATGGCCCTTTTCCACTAGTACCTACTCGGCTCGACTCGGCTCAACTCTACTCGGTTTGGGTAGAGTCCATTTTCCATTAGGTGGTGGTACCTGGTTGCAGATACTATTTTGGGACCTACTCAGCCGGGGTTCCAAGCGAGCTGAGTTGAGCCGAAATGTGATGTAAACGCCGTGCAGGCCACTGATTGGACGGGGAGCACGAAAAATCCTGCACGAAAACGAAATCCGGCATTAAAAACAAAAAAAACGGCAACAGCGACCGTGCGCATTGATCATCACTGAAGTTGGCAAAGTTGGAAAATGGCAAGCAAACCAGCACCACGGTCAAATGAAGATGTGGAGACTTTTCTGTGCTTGGTGGCGGCCCAAAGAATCCAGAGGGAGCTGGACGGTGCGCTGCCTTGCTATGACGACTCCACCCACAGCGAGGTGCTACTCAACTGAAATGGAAAGCCACCCAAACCGTGTCGAGGCGAGTAGAGTCGAGCCGAGTCGAGCCGAGTAGGTACTAGTGGAAAAGGGGCATAAGTTGTCCTACTCTATTGGTCATGGCAAGGGTTTCCTACTTGCTCTGTTTTAATTTTGTGTTCGAGCCAATAGGCCACTGCTAATCTCATGTACGCTTAATTGGCTAGAAACCAATCTGTGCAGCAGTGTGGACTTACAAAATGTGGATTTACTACTCATGGAAACGTACACATGGAAACTGAATTGTGCTTTACACAGGTAGTGTCTTTTAGGTGAGCTGAGAATTATGCTACTGAAAACTTAACTACAGGCAGGCTTGCGAAACATTATCGGCGAAGTTGCTCGCTATAATGAAATAAAAGATTCTGAGCCGAGTGAAGTTAGTTCCATACTTTTTACTATGTGTTCAGCGGCCTATTAAAACATTGCTTTTTTTTGCCCCCGAGTGCTCTGCCATATTGAGCAACGCCCATTGTAATCAATTCTTTTATTAGGTTATATAAGCTTTGAGAGAGAAAAATGAATCCCTGGCTATTATATTAGCCCCTTCTATGCTATATTACGTGCAAAAGACATAGTAATAATTCTACCATGAGCCTATGGAACAGGATTTTACCTGCACAAAGTAAATAAATTAAAAGCTGCAGCCTCCTCCACGTTATTGCTTTGTGCTGGGCTGTTGTTAATAGCTGGAAGCCTGCTGTTAAAGGAATCGTTTACTCAAAAATTGCTATTTATTTCATGTCAGTTGAAAAGTTATTATGTCTGTAAACACATATGAAACAACTGGAAGGAATAGAGACTTTTAGAGTTCCAATAGGGGGAAAAAGACCATAAAATTACTCTACACAGCATAGTCTAATTGTTCTGAATCCAAACCACTGCACTGTGGGTCAAACGTCTAAGATTTGCCTCATTATTTCCGAGATTTTCCTCACTTGTTCAGCCCTAGGCCAAATGTCACTACAGCAGCAAGTGCATGTTACCTTCAAATGCTGTTGGGTATGTGTCAATTAGGAGGAGTCGGCTGGAACAGAGTCATAAAGGTGCAAACACAAATTTTGACATGATAACCAAGATGCCAAGATGCGAACTTGTTACTCTTTGACTAACTTCAGTTGCACCCCAACTTTTCCCAATAGATTTAAAAATCAGTCGCCAAACCAGTGTGAATGTTTTCCTCATCCTCCCCGCTCGTCAGTGCCATCCGGCTGAAATTGACTTTGAAATTGAATTTGAATTGGAAAACAGTAAATGACACAAGTTACTCTGAGCTGCAGTGGCAGAATGGAGAAAAGATTTTCTCAGTTTTTTTGGTAATTAGGTGCAAGTGCCTTCTCCCAGTAACTGTTACGTTCAGGACTCTTTGAAGTGAACGTCGACTTACTAATGTAGTGACAGTGGCAAGTGAAGAAGTGGAGAGTACTTACTTTTCTGATTTGCTTTTTAATTTTTACGTCTGCCATGATCCCTGTTGACAAATTTTGTCTGAGCCGTCGCTCTTCATCTTGGCATTTTCTCGAGTTGCTCTGATGTGCATGGTGAAACTTTGCCTGACTTGACTGAATCACTTCAAACGGAGGTGGTTTTAGTCTAGAGTTTTCGGTGCATACTTTGCAAAGATGAGAGATAGTTTTATTTCATTGCAGTTCACCACAAATTATAGCAATTAGATAATGTATAAAAATGACAAGTCTAACCAAAGGCCTCACCCTCACTGCTATTATATTTGCATATGCTGCATTGTTTGTAATAATTACCTACACAATGGGCAAAAATAACACCAAGTGTGAATTGGAATGAAAGTAGCAGAGAGTAGATTTCCTCAAAAACGACGGCTCTAAAGAAGTGAAACATTTTATGGAGGAGAGAGGGTTTCAGATTTGAGGACTGTCAGTTAATGAGTCTTTTGCTAGTTATTATTTCAAACATCAGAGTGTGCGTCGCTGTGGATAAAGATAAAGCGGGTACTGAAAAGGTTCACGGTGAGGTTTAGTCTCCTCTTTTATGTATTTCACAATGCTAATGTTTGTTTGTCTGAAGAAATTGTTCGGGGAGGCATATGTAATTTTCGCACAATGGAAAAACAGATTGCTAAATCCAGAGTAAATTAGACTAAGAATAATAAAGTCCTCCATTCTTTAAAAAATCTGTTTTCAGTGATCACACTCAGCTTTAGACTGCCAACCTTAAAGAGGCTTAGAATAATGAATTAGTCATAGAGATCTCTGAGGACATGAGGGAGGAGAGTTTGCCCTAAATTCACTTCTGCTCTCTATCAGGAGCAGATAACCGTTAATACAATTAAAAGTTTTACATAGACTTCATTACTCCAATTCTAAAGTACTGGCAATCCACTTCACCGAATGGTAGATTTGCTTTGCATGAGGCTGAATTTATTTCATTTATTTAATTTATTAAAGGTTAAAGGTCGGAGCTCCGTTTTCACTGGCATATTGCTTATAGCCAAACAATAATAAGTTGCCCCGATGTATTAACGGTCGGCCCAGTGGATATAGTTAAAACTGATTTGTTTAATTAAATCTGTTTAATCGAAAGGTAACAAATTAATGGAAAACACCATTTTTTTGCAGTAATTACTTGTACACACTCAGCATTCATTTTTTTCCCTACAGCATTTATGATAAATTAATAAGCGCCATCTGTGCACAGTATAGGATGACATTAATGCTGGAGATGAAAACAGATATGACAGGTAACACTGGAAAACGTTTATTTTTTTTTCCTTCTTCTTTTTCTCAGCCTCTGGTAAATGACGTCGCATCTTGAGACGGAGACAGTGGGAAGCGGGAAATCTACTTCCAGTTATCATTAAATGCCTGAATTTTTCAGTATCACTTTAATGTGCTGTGGCACTTGAGCCTCCTGAAATGATGCACATGCAGTCCTGGGCAGCGTAACAGCAGCAGCAGCACTGTCATTACAGAAAACAAAACACAACAAAACAAAAAACAACTGGTTAGACTCAGTACAGTATCGTTTATGACTGGGAATACCAAATAAAGGGTGTACTACAGAGGCGTCACTGGAGAACTTTGGCCGGCCCACAAAAACAGAAGGCGATTCTCAACACCAAGTTCGCCAAGTTGGGACTTGCGATCTTTTGAAGTTGGGACTTGGCGAGGTCGACTCGTGAGAACAGACTTGGAGGACGGACGGTCGTTCTACAATTGGAACAGCAGCAAACTTGATGACTTCTCCATCTCAGCTGTCTCGGCAATATTTAATAGAATCAGATATCCTGTAGTGTTTATAATAAAAAAGAAAAATGATATAAACACTACTCTGACTCCTCCGTTTTCATAAATAAATTCCATTTAATTTAGCGAATTTAATTTAAATAAATTACAGCCTATAGCTCAGAGAGGTACTATTGATATATATTTGATTTCCCCGATTTGATTTGAATGATTATATATTATAATAATTATACAAGCCTTGTTCTTGTTTTCATGGGCTAGTATATCAGTTTTACAGTTATGAGTTCTCTCCTCCGGTGTTGCCGCCATCGCCGCTGGTTGGTGCGAAATGCATGCTGGGATACCTGGCTGTCCCAAGTCCACACAAGTCACCAACCGATGCGTCCTCGCTAAAAGGGGCGGAGCAAGAACACATCCGGGAATTTGGACCGAACTTGGTCAGATGCGAACTTTGAATTGGAACAGGACCTGGGTCGCGACTGATGACGTTTCACGAGTCCGCAAGAACACAAGAACAGAAGAACGCAAATGAGAAACACCTAGAGAGACAAACAGGACCTTTTTCATAGCAGCCATTTTGTCATGTAATAGCAGGGTAAACACAGGTGGTACCAAGAGGGGTAGGGATTCCTTGATTCCATCAGTTTAAATGTGGTATATGAAACTAGATGATCTGTTGGTACCTAGACTGTCATGCTCGGTAGCTGACAAATGTTGCTCCAAAGTTCGGCTAAATTTTGGCGAGGTAAAAAATTGGCATGGCTGTTTCTAGTGGGGTCCCTTGACCTCTGACCTCCAGATGTCTGAATGAAAATGGGTTCTCCGGGCAGCCACGGCTCTCCCCTTTGCAGACACGCCCACCTTCTGCTAATCCCATGCAGTTTGGGCCACAAAGCAGTCCAAATGTGTTCTTCTTGTGGCCTGTTGTAAAATGGTGTGTGTGTGCAGACTGGGGCCTAAACCATCTTGGAGTCGCATCAATTGGCTTTGACTGGAAAGCTGACACCTATTATGACCTTTAAGACAATCACAGCTTTTATGAAACTTTACATTCACAACCTAGAGGATAATTAAAAAAAAACAAAAAACTCAGTAAATCGTAACATCCAGTTGCAGTACATATGGAAAATCTTGTTTAAATCTAGCTAGCTAAACTATAAAATAGAATATAAAGATATTCATAGCCAAAATCTAAATGTAGTCACTCATCTTCCTCCTAAGTTGTTTCACTGGCACAGTTAGCTTTGTTGCTTTTAAGAAAGAAAGATTGCTTTTAAGTAAAGCTGTGCAAAAAACCCCCAAAAAAGGATACAACTTAGTATCACAGTATTACTTTTTGCAATACTGTATCGATTCTCTTGCTCCTTGTTTCGATATGTATCATCATGTGTGCTTTATGCTAATTGTGTTTTAGTTAATTGGAGTGGAAATTGAGAATTAATTTATTTTGAGTCAGTCGATTTATCATATATTGTGTTTTTATTAGTCTCACCAGGTGTTCTGCAGCATGTTGTATTTTAGTCAGTCAGTCAGTTTTGCAGTGGATCACAGATTGTGTTTTGACCCGTGAAATGTGGCACATACTGTAGCATGTGGGCCTTTTATACTGGCACAAAAGGCAGTGTCATTGTGATTTACGCTATTCTTTTGTAGGATTGTTTGTTTAGAAATGCTCACCTTGGACAAAGACTGCTACTGGGACAACATCGGCAAGGTTATTAAAATGAAGTGTTCCCTCGCATCTCAAACAGGGATGTTAGGTGCTTTTTCTCCCCTGCAGCCACACTTCAGACTTCAGACTTCAGACTTTTTTTATTGTCTTGGTGATTTTAATTCAATAAAATTGGTGCATTTTTACATCGATTGATGGTCAGATGAATTGAAGACGAGCTTTTGTGTAGCCAACAAGCTATGGTCTTACAAATCTGCGAGCGTGATGTTAAGACAGCAGGTATTCACACAGACACACTGATAAGAAGCAACAGGAGAGGAGATCAAAAGCAGCTGAAGCCGGAGTGCAGCTTGGAATCAATAGCTACCACTGGTGACGGTAAACAGCGCACTTGGCTCTGACGTCACTTTGAGTGCAACATACACATCAAGATCAATCACCACACCCAGAAGGGCATAGCTGCACATCTCCACTGTCAGGACGCCTCTCATTAGTCCTGGAACAAGACTTTACTCGGAGAAACAGTGGTGGAAACGCTGTGTTTTTTTTCCCCGTGCAGCGTCTCTCTGCTTTTGCTGCAGGTCGGCACTGAAAAGGTGTATGATATCTCGAACGACACCCACTGTTTGGTACATTGTTGATTGGTTTAATGTTGTATTCTCACCCTCGGGGTCCCATAATAAAGGCTCATTTCCCACCGCGCTTCCTGGGGCTTCATAATTATTTACTGCCAAAGTGTCAAAGTCAGCTGTCTGCTCCCTGCCAACCTCTGGTTCTCGGGGAGTCTGGCAGCTGTCAGCGGTGCATTCAGACTCATTCATATAGCCAAAAATAGTTCTGAAATCGAAATGCAAATGAAAAGAATAACAAAGACGTAGATGGAAAAATTGACTTGTGGCGTCAGATGCGCAGAGAGGCTAATGTTCACGATTACTAAAACCAAGTGGTGCTACAACAGGCCACATTATGGGCTGTTTTTATGTGGCGGTGTTGGAGCCTGTGAACACTTTGGTAGAAGTGGAGGCAAGCATGATCCTGAATGAATGATGGGAGCTCCAAATCCCTGAAACAAGCACTGTGACCCCTGGGAAATCAAACCAGGAGGAAGCTGGGAGAGCAATGTTCATCTGACTTGGAGCCAGAGTATGACATTCCGCTTCCTAGAAGGCGTCATTTTTCAACATTTTCCACTCCCTTTACACAAACACGCCAAGGGTGCATCCTTTACCCAAATAAACTGCATATTCAGGTGAGATTTCTTCACCATTCACCGACCGCCGTAGATTTGTGATTGAAGATTAAAGGGTAATTCCAGTTGATTTAGGAATTCTTCGATGTTGTGCAAACATGAGGCAGCACCCAAAGCTAGAAACGCGTGGAGAACGGAGGCGTGAAGCCAATGAGGCCATCAACAAGAGCTGCTGCACAGGAAAGAGTTTTCATATGCGAATTAACTTTATTCCTATGCAAACACTATCGGTTCTGAACTTCAAAGCTCCTACTTATCCCCGGGAAATCTCTCTGGGTGCTCTCACAGTTACCTTAACCATCTGTACCAATTCATTTTCTATGGCGTGGCTCCAGATTTTCCATCTTGATGACATCAAAAGAGGTTTGAGTTGTGTAGTTTTCAGCTTTGGAAGAGAGTTTTTTTTTTTTCTTATCCCACATACTGGCAAACTCTTCTTGCCCATAGCACTCGCATAAGAATTCTTGAGTGATAATCTTATTTTTAATACCTTCAGTTTCAGACAATGTTTAACCTTTACATCTGTCAGCCGCAGACTCTCTGCTGCTCACTCACCTTTTCAAATGTGGCTGTGCTGTGTAACAGGTTTGGATGCCTCCATGTCCTTCCTCTGGTTATTTACCGTTCCTCTTGTGTTGTTGCATTACCAAAACTTTTTGCTTCTGATATCAGTCTATGTGTCCTAGTTAAATTTTGGAACTGAACAAACAAGTTTGTAGTCTGTACAGATGTTCCTAGGTGTGGAGTCAAATTTTTATGAATTTTTCTGAGTTGTAATTCCCTTTTATTTTCCTTCCACCTTTCCTCTGCTTGTTGGGTTGTCTACACTTGTTACCACAAACCAACACATTTTGTTCTCACTTTTTCTCTCCTGTGATTTTACCTAGAAATCAGAAACCTGTAGAAATACCCTTACAACTTTTTCTTTGGTGTTGGTAATACTTTTCAGATCGAGTGGGCAAAAACTCTGGACAATCTTTACATGTCACAGTCTTCCTGCGAAAAACCTCTGCTTGTTATCACCATATTCACATCAGACTGTTTCCACAAATTGCTGTCTTGAGCAAGTGTTCGGCGCTGAAACTGTGGCATCCACCAGCCTGCTTTCTTCACTGCACCAAATGCCAAGTTGCTATTTTGGTGGTTAAATGAGCGAGTTTTAATTTACACGCTGTTATTTTGCAACTGTGATGGCAGCGTACATAAGTAAGATGCTATAAGCATGCTAAAGTGCTAGTTGGGGTACCAGAAGGGGGGGAAAAAAGGTTTGTTAAAACAGAAAGTAGGAATTTTAACATCAATCTATAGATTTGAGAGCTTTTCAGTCTGGATACTAATTAGCGATGTCAGATGTTTTCTTTGTTTTGCCTTTCCCCTTGAAATAAGATGCCAGCCTTGTCAAAACTGGATTTTGTACCCAAGGAGAGCTGCAATTGATATATGAAAGAGGACATGGAGGAGATGCACAAGGACCGCTTACAGGGCATGAAGCAGCGTCTTCTGTTCCATGTATCAAGTTTTTAAAGACATAGAATGAATGCAAAGTAAAGTTAATCCCTGCACCGAAAGCTGACAACGATCAGATCACATTAGGACATTTCAAAGTGATATCTTGAGGCCAGGAACTGGTATAACCTCCACACCATGTTTTTCTTGGGGTGGCTAATTGCTCAAGAGATAGTAAAAGGAATGCTTAGTGTCAATAATTCAACGCCAGTGTTAAGCCATAACTCATTCCTTGTCACAGAGAGATAAGCACACAATAGTCGAGCGAGTCAAACATTTTTGCAGTAGTAGGATAGTGGCCAGTTTTTTGAGATGAACGTTATGGTGGAGCTGAGAAAACATGATACAAGTGGTGAAGGCAACTAGGGCTGACCCACATGCTTCAAAGCTTTGATTGTTGCCATGGCAATCAATGGCAGAGTCAGTATTAGAATACTTTTTTCTTTTTTTTGTTAAACAGCGGACACTGTGTTTTCTCATGGTGCGAACAGCTTTATTCTATTTTATATCTATTTTGTCTCATAAAAGCCGGATGTGGGGTCCATTCTCCCTGTAGTGGTGTGCCCCTGGACAGCAGATCTGCCCCTCGATTCAGAACGTTTGCTGCTCCATAATATAAGTCTGCGTGCCACTGTGTATAACTTACAGGACTGTAACCCCCCCGATGGTTAATATAAGCTCCCGTTGCCGTATTGTCCGTTCATACCAGAACACGATGCCCGCTGAGAGACACAAGAACGCGCTTCAGGGCGAGAAACACCGCTGAGAGCTCCAGATAATTTATGTGGGACAGCTGGAGACTCCCGCTCCAGAGACCTCTAACTGACCTTCCCTCATATCCCGCTACAGTCCGACAAATTTGCATTTGTAGTGACTACCTTCCAGGCTGGGACAGTGCCCATGGGCCTCCCTCTACCAGGAAAGCTGGATGTTGCCAGCGGTGCAGTGCCATTATGCGTTCCACCGTGACAGTCACCCTCGGTGCGCCATGACACTCGGAGTCCAGTCCACCCCCCCTGTGGTAGCGAAGCTTCAAATAGCGTTGAATAATTGCTGCCGAAGCTTCAAAGCACCAGAAAGAGGTTTTTTTTGACAGCCCTAGAGGCGACGCTAAGGTGGCATCGTCATAAGGACATAGTTCTGATTCTCAACAGTGTTAAACATAAGTATTTAATTCACATCCTTTGAACAGTAAATATTGATATGTAATATATGCATTTTCTGAGTTTTCTTGTTGCCAGTTTTTCTAATTAGCTTTTTCAAATTAAAGTAAGGGAATTACTAATGATTCAGGGCTGCCAATTTTCGTGGCTTGTTATTTATGAATTAATTTGGGCTCATGCATGCAGGAAAATTAAACGTTCTAATAAACTATAGTATTAAAGTCCAATGTAATGCTATGGAGTTCTGAGATGGCCCTGTTTTAGGCTGCATTATGGTTTTATAGCTGCATAGATCATTTGAATGAATATGCCCATCGACAGTACTTCTACCCTATTTTCTGTTGGAGAGGTTTCCCCAAAATTTTCCCAGCATATAATTGGTCTCCTGCTGCGGTTCACAGCAAATGCAATGCATACATTTCCAGGGAGTGGCAGAATGATAACCAATATTTGAGGTCTGAAAATCAAAAACCCGTTTTCACAGCTGGCCACTAATCTGTTGGCCCATTTGGGCAGTGCTGGAGTAATAAAGCCTCCTCATTGTCATGCACTCAGGCCTGATCATTGTCTTTTGACCAAGTACCAGCTTCAACTGGTATTTGGCAAGGTTTTTGCAAAACTGTGTGTGTGTGTGCCTGTATTCATGTGTATGTATGAGGGGGTGATACTTGCAGACTGCGCCTTGCCCCCCAGTACAATGCCAAGAGCAATCACTGAAGCTGTGGCACACAAACATTTGCCCTTGAACGGGTGATTCAGATTGGCATATATCATGGATGTGTATTATTTTCAGTTCCCGAGTCAATATTTGAGCTGAACAGTTAATTGAAGTGTTATTGGAATCGCAACATGGCCACATGCAATATCTAAATTACAGGAG